>JASDQU010739236.1:86191-98064 GCA_032191745.1 Picea mariana | reverse complement strand
AGGAAATACCTGAAGAAATTCATTGATCCATAGACTTACTTCATTAGAGTTGAACCAAATACTTGGGCAACACGCTTAAAGAAATCAGGGATCCTAAACTTATTGCAAATTTTGCATTTTGGTAGGAGCGAAGAGATCAACACCTGCATAAAAATGTTGTTAAGATGCGTTCATGATGAAAATATTTTGTTGGACATAGATGTTTCCATTGACACAGAATTGATTGCATCAATAATTGGATTACCAATTGAAGGGGAGGATATGTCACAACTGTTTACAGACAAAATGAAAAATCATTATTAGAGAAGATAAAATAGAAATTTAGAACATTCATATGTGCACACGGACTTGATGTGGAAAATATCAACGATGACTACATCAAGTTTTCCACACAAGTGTTAGCTTGAAAATTACTCAAAAAGTGTCACAAAGATCAAGTGCCAGCAGGAGCGGTAGTAGTGGAAGAGAAGTGCGTTGAAGGCATATACATGAAATGGGAAACTTTCTTAGTCAACCAGTTCCAGATAGACCGCAAGGAAGCACAATACAAGGGTATCAAATTTCACTATGAATGGTTATTGATACTAATATCATTAGTAGATTGGAGGGAGATAAAAGACTCCGAATTGTTGTCAAAAAAAAAATCCATGCTTGGAAACAAGGTACATGAACTTGTGGCATAGTTCCCACAAGGGGAGAGAGAAGGATAATAATATATATTTTTATATATTTAAGGATACTATTTGGTAAAAAAATCAGAGAAGACCACACATTTTACCTTAGGTGGTAGAATCCTACAAGGAATTTGTGTGATTTAATGCATGGAACCATCACATGTATATCCAAGAAAAGAAGGACAAGACCACACATTTTACCTTAGGTGGTAGAATCCTACAAGGAATTTGTGTGATTTAATGTATGGAACCATCACATGTATATCCAAGAAAAGAAGGACCCAAGTCAGGAATGGTTTCCCACACGATACAAGGTCATTGAAGAAGAGATGAGGCACATAATGGAAGATTGGGATGTTTATTGGAATATCCCAATGATAGAGACAGAGCCAAAGAAACCAGAGCAACAAAACTCTGATATGAATAAATAATGATAAAGATGAAGACGAAGATGAAGAATAGGAAGGAAATAGTGCAATAACAACACAGAAGAGAGTACCACACACGAAGAAGAAATGGAAGGAACATGAGACAAAGAGATCGATACTACAAATAAAGAAGAGGAAATCAGTTAAGGAAGTGACCACATAGGCCCTGTCAAAGGATGATTTAGAGTGGATTGCATATTAGGTAAAGGAAGCTAATGATGAATCTTTTGAGAATGCGGCACAGAAGAAAGAAGAAAGGTATTTAGATGTACAAGCGTAGATTGTCATGCTACAAAAATTTTTGGAAACCACAAGAATTCAACCCATGAGAAAAATCATAGACAAAGAATATAGCACCGACGAAATAGGCACAAGCAATGAAATCCCACTTAGTAATAACATCAGGGAGCACTAGGTAATGAAAACAGTAGCGGGAGCATTAGAGTTCCCCACATTAGAGTTTAAGGAACAAACAAAGACACTTAGTCACATTGACTTGGTGTTATCTCAGTTGTCAGTCAAATTCTTATACAAATTATAGACGAGTGTGAAAGAGTAACTTCAATTTCACACAATGTCAACCTCGATGGAGTTGATAAAGACAGTCATAGATAAAGACATTTTGCAATAAAAATATGACTAACTTAGGTTGGAACAAGACGAGGCCACTATTGGATTACTAAGAGGGGTGTTGAATCAATAATAGAGAAATTTAATCATTTTTAACCATATAATCCAAGTGTTATATCAATGTAGCATTATCATCCAATAATTGCAGAGTAAATAAGAAATGAACAAATGAATAATCATTCACATACACAGTACACCAGCGTTTTACATGGAAACTCAAAGCGGGATAAAACCACGCAATGATTTTTCTTATATGTCTTGAAGAATTACATTTATTGGAAGCACCAACTTCATTTTTTTTCCAAATGCAACTGGAAGGAGGCTCCAACCCCCTATTTTCTCAAGCTACAACATGAGGGAATCTCCAACTCCATAATTCTCTGGCTACAACCCCTTATGTTCTTCGGCTACAACCAGAAGGTGGCTACAACCACTTTTCCTTGCCCCATCCAACCACCCTGATGTATAAGTAGAATGATGGAACCACTGTCACACTATCACTGTGATATATACTATTGTAAACCTATACCAATCAACCTGTAATCAACCTATACCATAAACAAGTGCATCAACCAATCACCAACCTATACCTCAACCTGTAATCAACCTGTACCATAAAAAATTGCATCAACCATGCACCAACCTGTACAAAACATGTACCATGAACAAGCACATCAACCATGCATCAAACATGTACAAAACCTGTACCATGAACAAGTGCATCAACCATGCACCAAACCTGTACAAATAAATTGTCACAACAACCTGCCCAAACAACCTATCACAACAACCTATCTCATCAATCTTATCAACCAAATCATATCTACTCACCAAGACAAATCTCAAATATGTGCNACCTGCCCAAACAACCTATCACAACAACCTGTCTCATCAATCTTATCAACCAAATCATATCTACTCACCAAGACAAATCTCAAATATGTGCATCAACAAAGCATAACACAACAACTCATAATCATCACCAAGACCAATATTTTCTTCTAATAATGTACCAATACAAGTATGCTACATCATCCATAAACCATGTGTCAACAATACTACTAACAAGTGCCTCCAACCATGTACCAAGCATGTACCAATCATGTATCAACTACTCATCAACTATGACTCATCAAGATGTACCAACATCATCAACTATACACCTCATGTATGTGCAAACTCATCAACTACTTGTCTCAACCATGTACCCAACATGTACCTCAACCAAAATCCCTCATCAATTTCATCATGAAAATATGATTTGTAACTCTGTAATAGACCTGGTGTATATGATCACATACCTACAAACCTTCCTTAACTTTAACAACAAGAGACTAGTATTTTCATCAAACTTTACTTTAGTCTCACATGACTAGTTTTGTATTAGTTAACAACCCTAACTTGAAATAATCAAAACTATGTACCTGTAATGAATAAATATCTTAAAATAGTACACAATGTTCTTCAATGTGTTTTATGCAATTCCTCCAGGTGTCGCTACTTGGAACCTCTCTGAAAAGGAGTTATAGAAAAAATGGCATACATTGTTGAACTCTGGCTTATGCTCAAGTGTGATATAAAATGAGAGAGCCTTGCCTCTTATTTATACTTTTATGTAGATTCCTCAAGGGGTTACCTTTTAACCATCTTAACCCACTTTCCTTATTTTAGGGTTAACCAACTTCTAACCACTTGTCCAATTAGTAATTTATCCATTAAATTTATTATTTAAATAATTTATTTTGTATCCACTTTGACTTATAGTACACTCATCACTTCACTTTACCTCAAGGGGTTACCTTATAACCATCTTAAACCACTTTCCTTATTTTAGGGCTAGCCCACTTCTAACCACTTGTCAACTTAGTAATTTCTTCATTAACTTTATTATTTAAATAATTTTTTTTGTATTCACTTTGAATTATAGTACACTCATCACTTCACTTTATTATTTACCTTCTAAAACCCTCTTAAACCACTTTGACTACTTTGACCTTTTCGGGCTTCTAGATGACTAATGAGGGTTCTCCAACTTCACATGGCCATAGCTCTCTAACTGTGAGGAGTTATGTGACGTTCCATGTACCATTGAAAATAGAATGACAAGTCCTATCCATATAGAATAGTATTACCTGCAAATATATCAAAACTCATACCATTATCCATAAAACAAACTTGGTTCCATTACCCAAACCTGGGTTCTCCAACTTCTCATGGCCATAAATCTCTAACCGTGAAGAGTTATGTGACGTTCCACATACCACCAAAAATGGAATGACATGTAATATACATATAGAATAGTATTACCTTCAAATATATTAAAACTCATACCATTATACATGAAACAACCTTGGGTCCATTACCCAAACCTTTGTTCTACCAAAATTCACTACCGAACTTTCTCCAAGGGTTGACATCAATCCCTAAGGGTTGACATCAATCTACAATATCACTCTCCAATGGTTGACATCAATGACAACCAACAATCCATACCAACTATCCATCAACCTAATCCAATTGTTTGACAATACACACGAAGAAGAAACATAAGGAACATGAGACAAAGAGATCAGTACTACAAATAAAGAAGATGAAATCAATTAAGGAAGTGGACACACAAGCCATGTCAAAGGATGATTTAGAGAAGATTTATTATTAGGTAAATGAAGATAATTATGAATCTTTTGATCATGTGGCACATAAGCAAGAAGAAATGTATTTATATGTACAAGCATAGATTGTCTTGCTACAACAAATTTTGGAAACCACAAGCAGTCAACCCATGAGAACAAGCATAGACAAAGAATATAGCACCGATGACATAGGAACAAACGATGCCATCCCACTTAGTAACAACATCAGGAGAGCATTGGGTAATGAAAATAGCAGAGAGATCATTAGAGTTCCCCACATTAGAGTTTAAGGAACAAGCAAAGACACTTAGCCACATTGACTTGGTGTTATCTCAGTTGTCGGTCAAATTCTTATATAGATTACAGATGAGTGTGAAAGAGTAACTTCAAGTTCACACAGTGTCAACCTTGATGGAGTTGACAAACACAGTCATAGATAAAGACATCTTGCAAGAACAATATGACCAACTTAGGTTGGAACAAGACGAGGCCACACAATGGGTAGAGAGAGTGAAACAAGCGGTCCAGGGGGTGTATAACATTATTCTAGAAGTACCTATGGAGGAAGATGCCCCATTGGAGGAACTAGTGAAAATGTTGAGTGAATCCATTTAGGTATTTCTCACTAAGATCAACGAATTATAAGTATGATAGATATCAGGCACTTCCCTGGAGGAAAGAGATCAAAGAGATAAGTTGGAAACTGCAACTTTAGAGAATGTCAGAAGCCTAGAAGCAAAATGTGCAAAACTGGATGCAGAAAGAACAAGAGATTGGACGTAGCTAACTGAAGATGTGGATCTACATGATATTTTCCATAAGTTACAAGATGCATAGTACAAGGCGTAGAAGTTTAAGGAAGTAATGAGTAAATTACCACTAGTAGAGATGATAACAATAATGACAGAAAACCAAAAGATATACTCAGAAAATAATCATCTAATGGCAAAGAAGCAAGCTCGCGCACAGAAGATAAATACCTTGTGTTGTCCCTCGACCAAGTTTTGAGGAAACCTTGGTCAAGTTTGGACCACTTTTGGACTTTGACAGGCTATTCAAATATGGAACACCCAGGTGGAGCTGAGATCGTAGATCTCACCAATTTTTTGGGCTATGTGGACCCAATAAGGGTTTTTCTATGGTTTTTGTAATGGGTTATGGGATGTCGACCCATGGGGTTTACCCATGATTAGGCCTTATTGTAAAAGTATAAATAAGTAAAAATGTATTGTATAAAGTAGCCAGAATCTTGTGGAGCTAAGTGCAAGTAGCTTGAATGGATTTGTGCCAAGGAATGTATGTGAGTAAGGCTCTATGCTAGATAGAGAAGTTGGCTTGGCGCCCTCACCTAGTTTGGAAGGAGGATCTGGTGCTTAGTGCGCAGATCTCTTGTCCTATGTGAAGCTCGACTCTGTGGCTTAGTGCACAGGAGTCACTGAATGTAAGAGATTGAATAATAATAAAGAAGACGAAGTAGTTGGTGGACGTAGCCCCACACTGGGGTGAACCACATATATCTTGTGTCTTTGGTTTGTTTTGTGTTGTGTTGTTTATGTTATGAATCTTCTCAGTTCTTTGATTAGTACGTATGATAGATAGATCTATTGATGCTTAGTGCTTTACTAGTGTTAAATATGAATGAATGTTAGATCTAACTCAGTGTTGTGTGCTAAGTGGTTGAAGTGCTTAATCTTTATTGCTATTGTGCCGATCTATATTTGGGTATGTTCTACGATGTTAATAAAGATAATGAACTAATGCATGTCACCTTCTAAGTGTTATTAGAATACTCTGTGAAGTGTTGTTATCACAAATCTGTGTCCCAGCTCGGTTACAGACACATGCGTCCTATAACCCCCCCTGCTTCTACCTTGGGTGAGATTTCTCCTGTTCTGCAGGTGTTGCCGAAAGGGCCGGTGGTTAGGGTTTTGTTGGTGCATTGTTGAAGTGTTGAACCCTGGGTCTGCCCCTGTGCCAACAAATGGTTCCATTGTCGAGACCTGAAACTGTGATTACTAGGAACTGAAGTAAAGAAAAGAGAATCTCTATGCCTAGATCTACTGTTGAAGTGCGTAGTACTCTACTTGGCTTGCGAAGCTCTGTGCTAAGAAATAAATCCTCTCTGAAGAAAAGAGGTAAGATCTGAAAGAGGTAAATCTTGATTCTTTGTGCTTTGATAAGAGAAATGTAAGCGGAAATTTTTGTTTCGATAGCATGAATTTAAGTATGTTTAATAGATCTTGTCCTAGTCTGAAGGCTAGGGTGTGGTTGGAAGAAAGAGTTGATTTGAATAAATTTAATAGAAATGAAGAAAGATATGTTATTCCTATGCATAGAGAGAACTTTTGGACTAATAAGTGGATGCAGGAACCTAGAAAGAATTTTTGCAGAGTGCAGGTCCAGCACTGTGATCCTAGTGCACAGTACAAAATAATTTGGGGAACATTCAAGAGAAAAAGAGGATTAAATTTGTGTTATAGCTGCATAAGACCGAGTCATCTTGCTAAGGAATGCCCTAGCACAGGTCCTATTTGTCTTTTTTGTAAGATTATTGGTCATGACGTTGAGGATTGTCCAAGGATGATTGATAAAGTTGAACGAATGAACATGAGACAAGGAAACTATGACGGAAGTCAAGAGACTAAGAGCATGTTAGAGAATCATAAAGAGAAAGAATCAGAGAAATCTCAGACTACGTTATTACAGTTGAAAGAAACAATGGATGTTCACAAAGATGTTATTTTACCAGATATCTTGAAAGCAAAACAGTGCATAAGTACAAGAATAGAGGACTTCCACATAGACTTTGTCTTGGATGGAGAAACACAAGTGAATATTATGATAGAAGACACTTGGGAACTTTTGGGAAAGCCCACTGTGGTACCTTCATTGGGAAGGATAGGCTTGTTTAAGAGAAAGATGAAGCCTTAGAGAAATCATGAGTAGTGCGCTATAGTGTGGCCACCTACGAAAGTGAAAGAGAAGAGTTTCAAGCGATGCTCAAGGAGGAAAAATCCAAACTACAGAGAGAAAAGGAGAAGTTGCTCGCAGAACGGGCCATAGTCAAAGAAGTAGTGAGTAAATCCTATCATTATGTGCTAGGCTTCGCACAGGAGGAACAAGAGTTGGTCGAGGCTCAAGTGGTGAAGCTCCCTGAGACCATCCAGCAGCTTCAAGCCAGGATAACAGAGTTGGAGACTTAAGCAGTCCAAGCACCCCACAAGAGGTGTGTGACCAGGGAGGAAACCGCTAAGAATGAAGTAGGAAGGATAAGAGCCCTTGCCTCAGAGTGTAAACAGCTAAGCGATAGAAGTGCACGTACATATGAATGCCTCACATAAGATCCAGAGTAAGGAAACAAGAAGTGCATTTACACGAGGTGCAGCAGCAACATCCTCTGTGCAGGCACAGATGGAGATACTCACCATAGTTGAAAGAATGAAGAGATCTTAGGAACAATGCATAGTACAACAATATATTACTACCATTAAGGGAAACATAATGGAAGTCATGCAGAAGTTGCAACCTGTGCAGGACGAAGCCTGCAAGGTGTTCGAATAGATTGATGGACAAGGCTCACAATTGGACCAAGTGGTGGCATCAGTAGAACAGCGCCTGGAAGGGCCTGTTACAGAGAAAATGATCCCAGAGGCCCAGGCAAAGCAGTAAGTCGAAACATCTCGAGGCCTTCGAAGAGTCATTGACCAAAACTGAGTGACTCGGGACGAGTTACAAGTGAGTGTTGGGGGCCTGTTGTCCCTCGACCAAGTTTTGAGGAAACCTTTGTCAGGTTCGGGACACTTTTGGACTTCGACAGGCTGGTCAAAGATGGAGTGCACAGGTGGAGCTGAGATCATGGATATCACCAATTTTACGGGCTATGTGGACCCAGTAAGGGGTTTTCTAGGGTTTTGGTAATGGGTTATAGGATGTCGGCCCATGGGGTTTACCCATGATTAGGCCTTATTGTAAGAGTATAAATAAGTAAGAATGTATTGTAGAAAGTAGTCAGAAGCTTGTGGAGCTAAGTGTGAGTAGATTGAACGTCTTTGTTCCAAGGAATGTATGTGAGTAAGGCTTTATGCTAGATAGAGAAGTTGTATTGGTGCCCTGATCTAGTTTGGAAGGAGGATCAGGTGCTCAGTGCAAAGATCTCCTGTCCTATGTGAAGCTCAACTATGTGGCTTAATGCACAGGAGTCACTGAATGTAAGAGATTGAAGAATAATAAATAAGACGAAGCAGTTGGTGGACGTAGCCCCACACTGGGGTGAACCACATATATCTTGTGTCTTTGGTTTTCTTTGTGTTGTGTTGTTTATGTTATGAATCTTCTCAGTGCTTTGATTAGTATGTATGATAGATAGATCTGTTGATGATTAGTGCTTTACTTATGTTAAAGATGAATGAATGTTAGATCTAACTTAGTTCTATTTGCTAAGTGGTTGAAGTGCTTAATCTTTATTGTTACTGCGTCGATCTATCTATGGGTATGTTCTACAATGTTAATAAAGCTAATGAACTAATGCATATGCATGTCACCTTCTAAGTGTTACTAGAATACTCTGCGAAGTGTTGTTATCATATATCTGTGTCCCAGCTCGGTTACAGACACCTGCGTCCTGTAACCCCCCTGCTTCTACCTCGGGTGAGACTTCGTCTGCTCCGCAGGTTTTGTCGAAAGGGTTGGTAGTTAGGGTTTTGTTGGTGCATTGTTGAAGCATTGAACACTGGGTTTTCCCCTATGCCAACAACTTGCAATAAGAATCCTACAAGGTGGAAGAGGAATTATAAGATACTCAAGATATAGTCAAGAAGACAGTCCAGGAAAGCGTTGAAAACGTGAAGACTCATATCACTACAGAGATGGTCGAGGAAATTATGAAACATGAAACTCAGGTCAAAGAAAACGTTGCAACGGCCAGAGATACATTACATAGTTTTTGGCGACATGGAAGTAGGCCTGAAGTGGCTCGGGACAATCCACATGTGAGTGTTGGGGGCCTGTCAGAGAAAGTTATTTTGGATAGGTTTTGGGAGTCTCGTAGAAGCGGCTCATACGACATTTTGGAAAAGGAGCAGTGCACGCGGAAAGCAGTTAGCACATTTTAAGGAGTTAGTGCGCAAGAGGCAGAAGTTAGTTAGGATTTTTGGGAAATTTTTCCCACATTGTAACGGGATAATCCCTAATGTAAAATTATAAATATGTAATGGGTTTTGGGTAGAACGTAATCTTAAATTATAGGTGGTGAACATTTGAGAGGAAGAGCCTAGTTGAGTTGTGTGTTGAGCAATGAATAGTGAGTTGAGTTGAATATCATTCGAGAGGTATGTGTGCAACATAGAATGGATTGGGAAGGTTTTGGTTTTTACTGAATATTTATGTATGAGCACAATGTGCATGAATGTAATGGAAATTGTGAATGAATGAAAAATAATCTAGTCATTGTGGGTGTAGCCCAGTTTGGGGTGAACCACGTTAAATGAATGGTTAAATGAATATCTCTTAGATGGTAGTACTGATATGGTTTCACACATAGAACATATTAATGAATGTTAAGTACACAGTAATAAATGAATGCTTCATATTTCCCCATGACCGCAGAAACTTGTTTCTTGTAGTCCCCATAGGTACCTCGGGTGAGACTTCACCTGCTTGCGGGTGCTGCCAAAAGGGTCGGTATATTGGGATTTTTTGGTGAATTAATGATTAACTCGGGTCTTCCCACTGTGTGCCAACATTCCCATTGTCATTTTCTTGGAGTTTTTTTAGGTTGGAACTATTGCAAGACTTTGGTTCTGTTGACGGGCGAAATCGATCGTCCGTCAACTCAGAGAGTGGAACCGGTCCGGGGTTGTCTAATAACCCAAGCCATTTGGGATGAACCACCCTGATGGGTTTAGCAGCTCCGTTAGCCAATCTAAGGTCCTAAGAAAACTAATATAAACTAACTAATCTAACTAAAAAACAAATAAAACCAACTAACTAACTAATCTAATTTAAAACTAACTATTAAACAAACTAAACTAATCTAACTATAAATACAATCTACTAACTAATACTATACTAACTTTAACTAATTAACTATCTAACTACTAACAAAAATATAACTTATTCACAAAATATACAATATCTACAATTTACAGATTTAAATAAAACCTGAAAAAACTCGTTTGCATTCTGTCCTAAGGCAGAGAGATATATTTTTGTTGATTTTATAATTTTATGAACAAGAAATAAAACAAAATCTAACTAAAACTAAACAACTAACATACTAATTCTAACTACACATATATCTAACTAAACTATTAATGTTATACTAACAAATCAACCAAACAAATAAGTAACAAACTAACCTAGAGAAATGCTCCAGATTTGTCCTGTGTATGATGATCTTCTAAGCTGATCAGAGGGAGGAAACCCGCACCGAATAATCCAGAAGCTTCTCGTAAATGATAGTTGTAATGATCTTTTAAGTTTGATTACAGGACAAACAAGACATAAAAATAAGAACAATCTTATAATTTGTAAATCTCTACAATTAGATAAACCCGTATGCAAAGACTTATACAAAATAATTCAATTGATGAAGAAGAGAAATCTGTCATTCATGAACTGAATCAAATAATTGCTGTATTTTTAAGTAATGAAAGAAATCAGACATGGGTCATATTAATTAAATCATATCATTTTGCAAAAGACTATGATAGCTAAAGTAGTCACTAATCAAATGCAAATTGATAAGAATAAACATGAAACAAAAGATTGATATTATGAAAAGCAAAAGTTGTAGCAGAACATCAACTTCTGTCTCAGTTTGTATTAGAAATCCATAGCCTGGTTCTCCCACTAGTGAGGATGATCCTTATTACAAAAATAATAAGTATTTATAAGTTTTCCACAGGGTAAAACCTCCCTGTGGAAGTTATCAAAACTGTTTACATAAATCTGGGAAGATATCCCAAGTTTAACTAAACTAAGAAACTACAATAAAACTAAAACACAAAAATATCCTCTAGACTGCCCAGCACGCCCCTTGCAATTCAAATTTACCTGAAACAGGTCAAAAATGGACAAGTTAGAAGGATCCTTTATTAATAAATGATAAAAATCTAATTCTATAGACTAGCTACAGAATCTTGCGATTCTGTAGCTGGTCTAAATAAGACACAGAATCAGCATTAAAATTGATTGAAAATATTTTAAAGAATTCAATTTAATTGACATCTAATAGCTATTTGAAAATGAATCATTTAATTTGAATTTGTTATACCATTCGAAATCAAACAGGATAAAAAATCATTCAACCGAATACAGAGACAGGTGTACTCTGTTTCTTTTGTTACCACAAAATTGAACAAACAGAATCATCATTAACCGTTGAGAAATCATTTGATATCCAATTGAAACCGATATAACCAAAACAAATCATAGGTAATGTTTAAACAGGAGATACGATCGAATTCAAACAAAATCATTTACAATTCGTTATAGCTGTAATGACATAG
>JASDQU010739236.1:66226-82396 GCA_032191745.1 Picea mariana | reverse complement strand
CTCCTGCTAGTTGCACGCCTTATGTCCAGGGGCATTTATTTCTTGTTGTCACTATGATCTGTCGGGTCGTCTTGATTATGTTCGTCTTACTTGTGTCTTGTTGGTTCGAGTGGTGACGTAGGGTCAAGGGGGTTGTTTCTTCTACACACGCGCACACATAGTTAAAACAAAAAAAAAAAATTGCACCTGATGTCAGAGTAGTTGTCCTTAACTAGGAGGGTTGTTATAGAAAACCCCAATGGATTAGGAGAAAAAATGCATAATTACAACGCATATTTTCACCAAGTTGAAGAGTGAATAGAAATATCAATGGACAATTTTTAAATGACCATAACTTTCTGCTGAAGACTCAGAAATGAGCATAGAAGCAGGAGTTGGAAAGGTCTTGGACAATAGAATTTAATTATACTCCCATAAAATTGAATTGGGTAGTTAATTTTCACAAGAGATCAGAGGAAGGAATTATGATGCATTATTGGAACATAATTGTACATAATTTCATAAATTTCATAAATTTGTTAAATTCTTTAACCTAACAAATTTTGCTGGTTGCACGTTTTTGCAGAATTAAAAACTTTTAGTTATTAAGAGGTGACAAGGTTGAAACTTAGTTAAATATAAGCAGAGATATTTGGGAAAAGAGTGTTGTGACAAAAATATTTCATAAGATGATCAAAAGCCAGGACTACAAAATGTTAAGGTATGAATCACGGTGCAACCATAAAGTCTTGGGAATCCACTACAAGAAGTCAAGTCATGTTAGTCAAGTACTCAATGGAATCTGGGAAAAGGAATAGACCATGTAGTGAAGGAATTAGGAAAAGTAGATTCACTCCCAAAGAAACCAATTTACAAATTAATAAATACATTGGAGTCTGATCTATTATAAAAGGAATTGACTATCATAATGATAGTATTCATATAAAGAAAGAGAATTAATTCATATATGGATAAGGAGTGCATCATATACAGGGATTACCTATGCAATTAAAGAGTAATGCTTCCCTTATGGTTAGAAGAGTGTGCAATGGAAGTAAGGTATGAACGACATCACTTCAAGGGTAAAAAAATGAAGGTGCACATAAATAAGGAGTGTCGGTTGAGGCATATGTGCATCAATATCGCATGATGGATGGGATTATGCAAATCAAGTTGAAATCAGATTGGTCAAGGTAGGAGAAAGTAATAGTCATCAAGAAAATCAAAGTGTTGATATGATCAGATAAGGAAGTTATAAATAAAGTACCTCAAGAAGGAAGTTGGTGTTATCTATCCAAAGTTACTCAGAAAACACGACTGGAAATATAGTTGGGTCATGTATGAGTTGGATTAGAGGGATCCAAATAATAGTGGAATGTTAAAAATTAGTATCAGCATAATAGGTAGCTGCGGGTTCATGAGCATCCTAGGATAATGGAAGAAGAAATCATGGTGTAGATATCAAGCTAATGGGAATGCACGACAACACTCCACGAGGGAAAGAAAGAATAATAGAGGATTGTTGATGCATTCCAAAGGTATTGAAGATATTTCCACAATAGCATAGAGATGTCAAAGCCAAGAAAGACTTAAAAGTTAAATGAATCATCTTTGTAGAGAGTCAGTAAGAGACCATGAAGAAGAAAATGGTTCTATGCATGGTTTTGAATGCAAATGATATGGTGCCTGAGAATAATTTGTCTCAAGTGGCATAGAGACATGAGTGAAATTTCCAAAGGGTGGAAGTATCACTTGAAATTATGATGGTAAATTAAATAAGTATTAGGTACTTTTAATTAATTCTATGTAGCTAGAAAAGGAGGAATATGTGCATCCTTACAGTATGTTATAGATTGTCTATACAAGCCATGTTTGAGGCTAGTTGGAAAGGAGAAGAGAAGAGTGGAAGAAAACCCAAATACTAAAGTATTCAGTCAAGAAAGAGATGAAGTAGTTCATTCTGAAAAGTAAATGAATGTTGAAGATCCAAAGTCTATAAGACAACATCATTGGAATTATAATTCATCCAAGTATGAGTTGGGATAGATGGATCCAGAAAATAAATAAAAGATGAAGGTTAATATTAGTTTGAGATTCTATTGTCATCAACTAATCAGAGAGCATTAAATTCGTTTAATGGAAGCCATGCATGTAAGTATTTCTCTTTTGAAATTATGTTTCATAATTTCCAAAGGGAAATTCAGGTAAGAATTTCCCCAAATTGAACTTTTATGATACGCGATATGGTATTGTTTAAGTGCATTAACAGGAATAAGTTACCACTTGGTGTGGTAGAGGCTAGAGGCCTATTATACTTATCAAAGATTTTTTTTTATCTTTTGAATGCACACATTGACATAGAAACATGTCATGTTAATTTGTTTAAGAGGTAATAACCAAAGAAACAAAAGATAACAACTTGTTATAGGAATGATTCTAAGAAAGATAGTCATGTATGAGACCAGGACATGGTTGGATATGGAAATGTATGGATATAGAAAGGTTGGGTGCCACAAAAATACCCAATGAGCTTCATACCTTTAAATAAAACTTGGACTGCAACCTTTTTACTAACACTAATAAACACCACAAAATTGTATTCTTGGTGTAGTGTTCGGGTCAAAAAGGAAAGAATCCAAGTAATTGAGAAGACAATGGGAAGTGTGTGGAGAATGTGTCAATACATTGGTCCAATTTCCAATTTATGGATGGTGAGATACATGACTTAGATAAATATCATTATGAAAATCAATGGAAAGGTCCATTGAATAGATATGCATTGAGAGTTGCACTCATGCCTAGTAAGTGGCAAAGTTACACTCATACATGATAGAATTGTATGCTTAAATGCATTTGATGAATGCATTTTGTGAGTGAATGTATATATGTTTTTGAATTGAAATAATTATACTAACGATAGAAATGTTGACAAATCATGGAGATGAGAACATTTTAGAAACTGTTAGAAATTGCAACATGAAATTTGCAAGTCAGGTAGTCATGAGAATAATGACTACCGAAAATTTTCTATTCAAAAAATTGAAATAATGAACTTATTGTTATTAATTGCGAACAAACATATGCATAGAATGATGAGTCATTATATCTAACAATTTTTTTGGTAATTGTGATAGGATTGCTAGGTGTAGGAAATTCTAATATCATTGCATAAGGTTTTTGTACATATTGCAATTAAAATATGATGTACATGAAATACTAACAATCTTTTGGTAGTATGCAAGATATACTCATTACAAGAAAAATAGTATTAAACATGGTGCTTGCTGAAATCCATATGGAAGACTACTTTTTGTTATTGCAACATCAATAAAAAAAATTATCAAATAGAATTTCTTATTTTGGGAAAAGTCGAATTCCTTAAGAAATTAATTTGATTTCTAAAATGGAATTTTTATAATGTTCTCTCATGATAACTGCATGTGTGTGATGTAGATGAGATAATCTTGATTAAAGTTGGAATGATCGGAGAGAACAACTACTATTGAGGACACTAAATCCCAATCATTGTAGAACCTTGGTGGGGTTATGGTAATGAGTTAGCATTGTCCTTACGTGTGAAAGCCTTCGAAATATGAATCGTTGAAGGACTTTGTAGTAGTGAAGGGATGCCTGAGCCTGGAAGGGTGAGTGAAACAAGGAGGAGGCAACCCAAGGATGCTTATGGCATGGTAGCTTCCATAAGAAGGGTGTGTTAAATGTAACAATTTTTGGATTACTGAGAAGGGGGGTGAATCAGTAATAGATCAATTTAATATTTTTTAACCATAAAATGCAAGTGTTATATCAATGTAGCATTATCACCCAATAGTTGCAGAGTAAATAAACAATGAACAAATGAACAATCATACACATACACAGTACACCGGTGTTTTTACGTGGAAACTGAAAGCGAGAGAAAACCACTGACTATTTTTTTCTAATATGTCTTTAAGAATTACATTCATTGGAAGAACCAACTTCCTTTGTTTTCCACCTGCAACTGGAAGGAGGCTCCAACCCCCTAGTTTCTCAGGCTACATCTTGAACGAATATCCAACTCCCCAATTATCTGGCTACAACCAAAAAGAAGGCTACAATCCCCTATGTTCTCCAGCTACAATCGGAAGGTGGCTACAACTAGTTGTCCTTGCCTCGTCCAACCACCCTGCAATAAAAGTAGAATGATGGAACCAATTTCACACTATATCACTATGAGATATGCTATTGTAAGCTTGTACCAATCAACCTATAATCAACCTCTACCATAAACAAGTGCATCAACCATGCACCAACCTGTACCAAACAACCTGTAATGAGCATGTATCATAAACAAGTGCATCAACCATGCACAAACCTGTACCATCAACAAGTGCATCAAGCATGCGCCAAATATGTACAAATAACTTGTCACAATAACTTGTCACAATAACTTGTCCAAACAACCTATCACAACAACATGTCTCATTAATCTTATCAACCAAATCAGATCTACTCACCAAGATCAATCACCAAAATAGCTCTCAACCATATTCACAATATCACCAAGATGTGCATCAACCAAGCACAACACAACAACTCATAATCATCATCAATATGTGCTTCTAATAATATACCAAGACAAGTATGCCACATCATCCATAAACCATATGTCAACAATACTACTAACAAGTGCCTCCAACCATGTACCAAGTATGTAGAAATCATTCATCAAGTACTCATCAACTATGACTCATCAAGATGTACCAACATCATCAACTATACACCTCATGTATGTGCAAACTCATCAACTACTTGTCTCAACCATGTACCCAACATGTACCTCAACCAAAATCCCTCATCAATTTCATCATCCAAATCTGATTTGTAAATTTTTAATAGACCTAGTGTATATGATCACATACTTGCAAACCTTCCTTAACTTAAAGAACAAGAGACTAGCATTTTCATCAAACTTTACTTTGGTCTCACATGACTAATTTTGGATTAGTCAACAACCCTAACTTGAAATAATCATAACTATGTACATGCAATGAATAAAGATATGAAAATAGTACATAATGCTCTTTATTTTCTTTTATGCAATTCCTCCAGGTTTCACTACTTGTAACCTCTCAAAAAAGGAGTTACAACAAAAATGGAATACCTTGTTGAATTATGGATTATTCTAGAGAGTGAACTTGTCGAGCATTCCCCGCATAGAATATTTGTTGTGTGGATATGAAAATGGTAGAAATAATACTAAATATTGTACTCTAACCAATACTTTTAGTCTTACTGAATTTGGATCTGTTATGAATAAGTTATGTCATTTTTACCTGAAACACCTGTTCTAGACTAGTTTCAGGACTAGCCACAAACCTTATTTTCCACAGAGTGTAACTCCCAAAATACAATGACCCACAATATGAAATGTTTATCACAATTACTTGGATATGTTTTCTCAACGGCCTCCTGATTTTGTTGTTTGAATCATAGTATAAAAACATTTATTGTGAAAATGGTGAGATGACCTGTAAATAACATACTTTAGAAAGCATCATCAAAAGACTTTATCCTCCCTTGTATTTCAGGCTTGTTTACTTCACCTTCACTCTGAAATTTGCCTTAGATATCATTTGGTTACCTCAATCACTTGTAGATATTCAATATTATTAATGGTAATTAAATGAGAGACCTTTGCCTCTTATTTATACTTTTATGTAGCTTCCTTAGGGGCTTACCTTTTAACCATCTTAAACCACTTTCCTTATTTTAGGGCTAACCCACTTCTAACCACTTTTCCACTTAGTAATTTCTCCATTAACTTTATTATTTAAATAATTTATTTTTTATCCACTTTGACTTATAGTACATGCATCACTTCACTTTATTATTTAAATAATTTCTTCCACTTTCCTTATTTGAGGGCTAACCCATTTCTAACCACTTGTCCGCTTAGTAATTTCTCCATTAAATTTATTATTTAAATAATTTATTTTGTATCCACTTTGACTTATAGTATACTCATAACTTCACTTTATTATTCAAATAATTTTTTCTTTGAAACCACTTTGACTACTTTGACCTTTTGGGGCTTCTAGATGATTCATGAGGGTTCTCCAACTTCACATGGCCATAACTCTCTAACCGTGAGGAGTTATTTGACTTTCCACATACCACTGAAAATGGCATGACATGTACTATCCATCTAGAATAGTCTTACCTTTAAATATATTATAACTCATACCATTATACATCAAACAAACTTTGTTCCATTACCCAAACCTTTGTGCTACCGAAATTCTCTAACGAAATTTCTTCAAGGGTTGACATCAATGAAAACCAACCCAAATAATCAACAATATCCTCCTTTGGCATTGATTGAAACACTTAGACGCAATATTGTAGTCATCTCGCTCATGATCCCCTTTTGACCATTGCTCCCCTTGGAACCATGCCTATGTTCTCTTTCTCCAAGCATTTAACTTTGCGTCTAATAAATATCTCCCCCTTTGTCATCAATGGAAACTGTATCTTTCCATCTGGGGCTGATCCCTCTTGATGAACTCTTCTTGAAATTGATCTCCCAACCTGAAATTTCCTCTTTATGGTGCTTCCTCATGTAAATATAAGACATATAAGATAAGCATTCAAAATCATTCATTCGGGGTAGAAATTACTCCAAGTCTTTGGAGAAGATACTCAAAGGCTTCCCTTGGAAGCAATTTTGTAAATATGTTTTCCACTTATTCTTTTGTTCCCACATATTCAACTATGATGTTCTTCTCTGCAACATGTTCCCATAGAAAGTGATACTTTATTTAAATGTGCTTGGTATTGGAGTGCATCACTGGGTTCTTTGATATATATAAAAATCCTCTTCACTACTAAGACATGTGATTCCTTCGGTGTTGCTTGAAATCCTGTTGCCTTTCCAACTCCCTGTATTACATCTAGTCTGGATGTTGTCACATATAGTAAGCTACCAATCATTGACTTGTATTTCCTTTGGTCTATGGACTTTGAATCATCATCTTTGCTAAACTTGCAATTGGTTTTCATAGGAGTGGTAACTGGTTTGCAACCTTCCATTCCAAACCTCTCTAGCATTTATATGATATACTTAGTTTGAGAAATAAAAATTCCTTGGTTTTTTTGATGTATCTGAAGACCCAGAAAGAAGGATAGTTCTCTGAGTAATGAAATTTCAAATTCATTATGCATATCCTTTGCAAATTTCTGGCTTAACCTGTCATCATTGCTTCCAAAAATAGTATCATCAACATAAAATTCAATTAATAAAATACTATCTTGAATTACCTTGATGTAGAGGTTGTTGTTTTCACTTCCTTTTCCGAGCCCTGACTGTTGTATATATTTATCTAGTCTAGAGTACCATGCTTTAGGAGGTTGTTTTAGACCATACAGGATCTTCTTCTTCTTCAAGTTCCTCGTTCAGAAAAGTTGATTTCACGTCCATCTGATACACTTTAATATTCATGGAGCATGCATAAGCTAAGAGCAATCAGATTGCTTCCATTCAGGCAACTAGGGAATTTTTTTCTTCAAAGTCAATTCCTTCAACTTGTCTATATCCTTTAGATACCAATATAGCTTTTTTCCTTGCAACATGTCCATCTTCATTCAATTTATTTTAGAAAAACCATTTTTTGCCAATCACATTCTTATTCTTTCGTCTTGGAACCAATTCCCAAGTGTCATTGTTGTTTTTGAGCATTAATAGTCTTCCTTTCCATAGATCATAGGAAGTGTTTTCATTGTTGTTTATGAGAATTACTCTGTTTTGAATGTTAACTATTGTATGCACTTCATGTGTCCAAAAAAATATTTTTCAATTTGAAATCCATTAGCATTGATCGATCCATTTCCTGTATAATTATCATCCATTATGATAATGTTCCTTTGTCTCTGAACCAATATATGCATCCATACTATTTCCCACTATCATATATCTGTCCAAACCTGCTAAGTGTTCTTAAGAATCCATCTCTGTCCATACTATCCAAGACTCTACTCCACAACTATCCATAATGATGACCCATTTATCACTATACTATCATGAAGTCTTCACTACTACAACTGATTGTACTTCTGCTAACTGACTTCTCTGGATCTGTATACTCAAACTTTGCAAGTTGCTCAAAGGATGGTTCTTTATTCCTTCACATCTATCGCATAAACAACCCTTGTCTAATATTCATATTACCTAGGAGTCTCTAAGATGGATGGCTCAGAACAATTCCTACTCTGATTTGTATTCATCATCATCTTCATTAGCATATTCATCATCTCTCTGAGATCTGACTTTTTTCTTTCTATCGGTGGATTCATCTTTCACTACAATGCATGAATGTACAATCTCTTGAACTTGTTACTTATTTACCTATCCTTTTCTTTCAGATATTTTCCAAACCTTTATGTATCTCGTATCTTTCTTTTTCTTTGTAGAATTTTCTTCATCTCATTTTATTGTCATTCTTATGATCTTTAGGACTTTCTCTTTTCTCACATTTTCTTCCTATTTTCTTATCCATACTTTATTATATCTGATATCAGTGTTCTCTTTCATGCAAGTATCGATCATGATTCTACAATCACTAGCTATGTGTCCATAGTTATGACATTTGTAACATTCAATGTTACGTGGGGCCACATAGGCATTCCTTGCTTGAACATTTCTTTTATAGTCCTTGCAAACTGCAACCTTATGTCCAAAATTAGTACAATAAAAACAATAACCATAAATGAAATTTTCATACCTCGGAGTGAATGATATTCTTTGTGGTGTAGTCCTTATGAATTTCTTCCTTGATTGATCATTATCATGATTGAAGCTTCTTTGTGTCTTGAACATGGATGGTCTTCTTGAATATGTATATTCAATAGTTTTCTTAAATTTTGGCTGACCATGATTCCTTCCTTTGAGTACTTCTGCATAACTCTTTATATTTTCTTCATTCTTATTTTCTAGCAACCTAGAGTGCTTCTCTTCATTTTCTATAACTTATGTGGATATTTTTGTCTTTTCAATGTTCTTGTTGAGATTGATGATTTTACTTCTCAATGTGACAACTTCTTCTTCAAGCTTCTCAACCTCTTCTTCTTTCTTCATTATTTGATACTTCATGAATTCTTTTGTTCTTTTCGCTTCTTCAAGATGGATTTTTAATGTGATTATTTCTTCTTCAAGTCCTTTCTCTTCTTGAACAAACTCTGCCTCAAGCTGATTTAAATTGTTAGTTCTTTCCTTAATATGATATGTCAATATATTATCTCTTATTTCTACTTCTTCCTTCTATGCTTCTATGTTGGCTTCCAAATACATCTTTTGATATTCATTATTTTCTTCAATCTTTATGGCTTCTTCTAGCTAATTTCTTAAGTTCTCAATGGCCTTTTGGGCTTCTTAAAAAAAGTGAACACTTTCCTTTTGTTTCATTAATTCTTTCCCGAGTGACGTGTTTTCTTCTCTTTCTTTTCTTAGTTCATCTAAAGCACTAATCAATTCTACTTCATAATTGTCTTCTTTTTCAATTAGTTTTTTTCTCTCATTTCCTTCATGGAACTCTATTTCAAGATGTCTGTGTTTTTCACAATTAAAGAAAAACAACATACCTCTGTTGATTATGTACTCTCCATCTTCTGAACATGGTTGACATGGTGGACATATTTCTTCTTGATCTTTACCTGCATCTTATTTGGAATTTTCTAAATCTACAACGGATGAAGAATATATGTCATGTAACTTATCCCAAAGTTCTTTGGTTGATGAACATTTACCAACCTTTTCTCTTTCCGGATTAGGTAATCTTTCCTAGATGAAATCCATTGCTATTTTTTTATTCTTATTCAATTCCTTCTTGGTTGTAGCCTTTTCCCTTTTTGAACTATCATATCCTATTACGAATGATAGAAAAATATAATTCCCCTGTTCCTGTAAAAATAGTTTCATGATTTTGCACCATATCTCATACTTTAAGCCATTATGACCATTAAACAATGGTAATCCATTCTCAAAATAATCCATGATCTCCTTCCAGTGGTTAAACTGATTCTTGAAGGAACCTTGCTCTCATACCAATTGTTGGATTACTGAGAGGGGGGTTGAATCAGTAATAAAGAAATTTAATCATTTTTAACCATAAAATGCAAGTGTTATATCAATGTATCATTATCATCCAATATTTGCAGAGTAAATAAACAATGAAAAAATGAGCAATCATACACATACACAATACACCAATGTGTTTACGTAGAAACCCAAAGCGGGAGAAAACCAATGAATGTTTTTTCTTATATGTCTTTAAGAATTATATTCATTGGAAGCACTAACTTCCTTTGTTTTCCAGCTATAACTGGAAGGAGGATCCAACCCCCTAGTTTCTCATGATACAACCTGAAGGTAGCTCCAACTCCCCAATTCTCTAGCTACAACAAGAAGGAGGCTAAAATGCCCTATGTTCTCTAGCTACAAGCAGAAGGTGGATACAACCACCTTTCCTTGCCCCATCCAACCACCCTAAAATAAAAGTAGAATGATGGAACCATTGTCACACTATCTGATCCATATGGATATCGGTGGCCACCCACATTTTCCAATTGGCTCAAAACAGTTTTCTAACAATTTTGGCAATTTACTATTTTTAGCAGTTTTAACTTTCGGGGCCATTTTGAGGGCCTAAATGAAGATTTTTCAGGATAGAGCTCCTCAATGATATCCAAATACATGATTGAGCCTCCAAAATGAATCTCCTCGATGATACCTTTCCAACAGGCTATCACACTGACACAGGGGCGCGCCACCCAGGCACGTCCGCTCTCATAGGACCTTCTTCTTCTTGGCCCGAAGAACTCGAAGGTTCTTCTATTTACCTATCGGGAAATATGCACCCACAACAATCTTTCCCTGAGGTCTCCCCTTTACCACCGAAAGATCAGCTAAATCTCACTATCTCGTGAGTTCGTGACTCAAAGCTCCCAACTTTTCCTTTCAAATCTTGCGATACCCGACCTAGCGATACGGGTATAGCTCCTTCCACATGCAACCATGGGCTAGGCTTAAATGTTAGTGCCTCTCACAACCTCACAACCTCGTGACCTTGCCACCTCGCGACCCCGCGACCTCACCACCTCACGACCTCACAACCTTGCAACCTCGCGGGTTGAACCATCGAACTTTCACCCTCCTATTCCGTGAACTCCCGAGATGCAAGAATTCAATGGAGGGTTGACTCCTATCTCCAAGCGACGTGTGTCCACCTGTCGGACGCGTGGTCCCACCTTATGTTATTCCATGTGTCCACATGAACCTCGGCTCCTCGACACTTCGCAACTGACGAATCCTAACGCCAATATTTCAGGACTTCTCGCAGCGAGATCCTGAGGGCTTCATGCCACCTGTATTCCACTCGCCGACTCTGCTATGGCCCACACTATCCTCCAGCTGTCGGGATATCACTTTCTCGCAATCTCGCGATCCTCGTGGCCAAATTCTCAGGTATTTTCCTACGAGACTCCGATACACTATCCCACGTGCAGATCCAACGGTCCTCCTACGATTCGGATCCAACGACTATCCTTCTCTCGCTCCTCGCGAAGCTAAAGGACCTCCCTTTCGGTCCTCCAATGTCCGAGTCTGCGAGATGAGAGAATATCCTTACACGCGTCCTCCTCAACAAATGGCTCTGATCTTGTATGGATATCGCGTCTCACGATATCGCTGTTCTTGCTGAACAACTTTTGGAGCTTCAACTTGTGAGTCCCCGATACACGATACCACGTATAGATCCTATGACTCTGGTGACTCGGAATCAACAGCCTGCCCCTCCTGAGCTTCAAACTCTTTGGACCTTCTCTCTGTAACCTCCTTGCACCTCTGCAAGATCTAACGATCCTCGAAACTTCACAAAATATCTTCAGAAGATTTCGACCATCTGTTCTTCCTTGGGTAATTCACAAAATGAAAAAGAGTATATCTCCACGAGATTCCTTCACCTTTTCGCCAACCTGCGACGTTTCTTCCTGACTTCAAGTCACACTTATCTACGCTGATCTTTAGCGACTTAGAGGCCTACCCTTCCTGAGCTTTTCTAAATTACTCCAACCTCAATGAGGTTCTTTGCACGCACTCCTTGCGGCAAGCCTGCGAACACTTCAACTATTCGAGCTTCCTTGACTCTGCGTATGCCCATAGCACCAGTCCTTCAATACTTCTGCTCAGTTTCGTGACTGATGATTTCTCCCTTAGCCTGCACACTCCTTGCATGGCTCTATCAACCCACGTTCACTCCTGAGCGAATTAGAACAAGAGTTAACTCTCTGAGCCTTCTGTTAACGCACTCCTTGCAGACGACTTCAACTGCACTCCTTGCAGGAATTCTTGCTCAAGTAGAGAAACAATTGAACCTCATTCCACTTTTTCTCAGATTTCAATCTCAACACATGAAATCATACACACAACATAATAACAAATGCATAATAGGAAGTAATATTCATAAGTAGAGCATTTCACACACATACACAGAGAATAACACAACAGCCATGAATCTGAATCAACTTCTTCTATTAATTCAAGATCTGTACATGGGTGTTTTCTACAACTCTCTGCTATTATCCTATGCTCTAGAGTCTTCTAACTCTTCCTGAACTATATTACAATGATACAAATGAGGGTGTCTATATCCGGTTTCCCTCCTGCACTCTAAAACTGTCTAATCTAAGAATTCAATTCTATCTACCTACATCTACCACTATAAATGCCTCTGTCTATCTCAGACGAGAGTGTATGGCTCGAGGTCTGATTACATTTTTACCAAGGCACCTAAATTAAATGATCTCATTTATGTTTAGCACATCAACTTCAAAGGGAAAATTTAAAAATTCAAAAACTTGCGCTGGGCGTCTTCCAGCTGTCTTCTGCTTCCACGTTGGTTTTGCTTGTCGTGAGGGATGCTCTTGCATCATACTCCCTCGCTTGAAAATTTTGCATGGGCTCCTGTCCATGAGCTCCTGCATGGTATGTCCATGCTTCAAAATTTCTGCCTCAGTCTCCCAGCTAGCATCTTCAACTGGTTGTCCCTTCCACTTGACCAAATATTCAAAATATTCTTTCCTCCTGGTTTTCTTACCCACTCTTTTATTCAGTATCTGCTCCATCTGTGGCTTTTCTGCAACTGGCATCTGCTTCTACCATTGGATCTCTGGTTGATCATCACCTTCTGCTCCTGCTTCATCAGTCTTGTATGGATATAAATCTGAAACATTGAATATTGGAGAAATTCAAATGTCCTCTGTTAACTTGATTTCATAAGCATTCTCTCCCATTTTCTTCAAGACCTTGCACGGTCCGATTTTGTTCATTTTTAGTTTGTTGTATGTTCCTCTCGGGAACCTTTCTTTCCTCAAATGTGCCAAAACAAGATCCCTAACTTCAAACTGAAGTTGTCTCTGATGATAATCTTCTTTGTGCTTATACTCCTGACTTGATTTCAACAGTCGTTCCTTCACCTGGCTGTGAAGTTCCTTCATCGCTTAAGCGAATTCTCTTGCAC
Organism: Picea mariana; assembly: GCA_032191745.1. Lineage (NCBI taxonomy): Eukaryota > Viridiplantae > Streptophyta > Pinopsida > Pinales > Pinaceae > Picea > Picea mariana. Next base: position 68,867 of record JASDQU010739236.1, on the reverse strand, counting down.
TAGCGCTGCTAGTCGCAGTCTATTCTGAATCCCTCAATTCAGAAACTCCTCTTGGCTGAATTCCATGTACAATCCGAAATGGACTTTTCCCTGTGCTCCTGTTCACTGAATAATTGTATGCAAACTCTACTTGTGGTAGTATGCTATCCCAGCTGCTATGGTGTTATGTCACCAAGCTTCTCAATAAGTCTCCCAGACTTTTATTGACCACTTCTATCTGTCCATCCGTCTGAGGATGATAAGAAGAACTAAAAATCAAATTAGTTCCCAGCTTCTTCCATAATGTTCTCCAGAATTTCCCTATGAATTTTGTGTCTCTGTCTGAAACTATGCTTTTCGGAAATCCATGGAGTCGAACAATCTCCTTGAAAAACAAATTTGTGATGTGAGTCACATCGCTGGTTTTCTGACATGGAATGAAGTGTGCCATCTTAGAAAACCTATCAACTACCACAAAGATTGAATCAACACCTCTTTGTGTCCTCGAAAATCCCAATACGAAGTCCATGCTAATTTCATCCCACGGCTTGTCTGGTATGGGTAATGGCTGATAAAAACCTACATTATGCTTTCTTCCCTTTGAATGCTGGCAAATATTGCATCTGTCCACAAACTTTTTGACTTCTGACCGCATCCCTGGCCAAAAGTATGACTCGCTCAGCTTTGCAAATGTCTTATCATGGCCAAAATGTCCTGCTAATCCACCACTGTGCTTCTCTTTCAACAAGTTCTCCCTCATGGAGCAATTCGGAATACAAAGTCGATTCCCTTTGAACAACAATCCATCTTGGATCACGTACTCTATCCACTGACTTCTGTCTCTGAGAACTAGATTCTCAGCTGCTTCATAAGCTTCCTTAAAGTCTGAATCATCTACATACATGTCCTTAATCTCATCAAAGCCTAACGTCCTGACTTTGAACTCCTGCAACAACAAACACTTCCTTCTCAAAGCATCAACAACTTTGTTAGCAGTACCAGAAATATGTTTTATCCCAAAAGTGAAATTTTGCATGTATTCAACCCATTTAACATGCCTCTGATTCAACTTTTCTTGTTGAGTCACAAATTGTAATGCATGGTTATCACTGTATAAAACAAATTCCTTTGGAATCAAATAATGCCTCCATTTCTTCAATGCCTGTATGATGGCATAAAGTTCCTTATCATATGTGGAATATTTCTCTTTCACCTCATCTAGCTTCTCGCTGAAATATGTAATTGGTCTGTCCTCCTGACTCAAGACCGCTCCTATGGAAAACCCGCTTGCATCACATTTTACCTGAAATGTTTTCTGAAAATTTGGAAACACCAACACTGGTTGTTCCGTAATCTTTCATTTCAATAAATTGAAACTCTTCTCAGCCTCTTCAATCCAGTGAAAATATTTATGTCTTTTCTTGACTGTATCCATCATTGCTGCACTAATTCCACTGAAATTTCTAATGAATTTCCAGTAGAAACTAGCCAGTCCATGAAAACTCCTCACCTCAAATATGTTCCTCGATGATGGCCAATTCTTGATTACCTCCACCTTATCTGGATCCATCCTCAACTCATTTTCAGATATGACAAATCCCAAATAAATGAGTTCTGTTTTCATGAATGAGTACTTCTTCATGTTTATCAGCAGCTTCTCTTGCTGTAATCTCTTCATCACAATAGCCAAATGCTTCAAATGCTCAGCCATTGTCTTGCTAAAAACCAATATGTCATCCAGATAAATAATGACAAATTTCCCGATGAACTCCTTCAGGACTTCATTCATCAACCTCATAAAGGTACTCGGTGCATTTGTCAAGCCAAACAGCATGACAAGCCATTCATACAAACCTTCATTTGTCTTGAATGTTGTTTTCCATTCATCACCTTCTCTCATACGAATCTGATGATATCCACTCTTCAAATCTATCTTTGAAAAAAAAAATTCCCCACTTAAGCAATCCATCAAATCATCCATCCTTGGCAATGGGAATCTATACTTGATAGTTATATTATTAATGGCTCTTGAATCAGTGCACATCCTCCAGCCTTCGTCTTTCTTCGGACTGAGTAATGTTGGAACAACACATGGACTCAACCTTTCCCTGACCAAACCTTTGTCCAACAACTCCTGGACCTATCTTTTAACTTCTTCATTCTCCTACGACGTCAATCTGTACGCGGCTTTGTTTGGAAAACTAGCTCCTGGTATGAGGTCTATATGATGACTCACGCTCCTCATCAGTGGCAATGAACGAGGTAATTCGTCCACCACAATATCAGTGAACTCTTCCAGTAGTTTCTGAACTTCTTCTGGCAAATCATCCACTCTTGTGCTAGTCAGAATAATTCTTGGCTTTCTGACCACAAAGAATTGTGGATCCTCATTCTTCTTAACTTCTGTAAGAAGTTCCTTCCCACTCATGAGAGGTACTCTGTTTCTTACTTCCAGCTTCACCTCTTTATCTTCAATTGGACACAACATGTGAGTCCTCCCATTCTTTTCCAAGGTATATGTATTCATCCTCCCATCATGAATTACATTTCTATCATACTGCCATGGTCTACTCAATAATAAATGACAAACATCCATAGGAATAACATCACATAAAATCTTATCATTATATCCTCCTATCTTGATGTCAACTAAGCATTGTTC
>JASDQU010739236.1:40916-49824 GCA_032191745.1 Picea mariana | reverse complement strand
GATCATATTCTAAATTGAGCGAAAAAAAACTTCCTGTTCGGAGTGGATACAAAATGAATTGAATTGAAAGCAAATCGTCAATTTCATTAACTCAATCAGGAAAACCAACAAATAAAATCCAAACGAAAACCATTCAAATCCAATAAAAATCTATCGATAACTAAACTAGGAATGTACCAAAACAAAACTCCATTTATTTTTAGCAAAGAAAAACAATGTACAGGATGATCACCGAATGACAGAGGCATTTGAACGAGAGACTGAGCTATTTAAAAATAGAATTCAAATCATTATATAACCCTAATTATTCACAAAACTAAAACGATATCAAATTTCATACCTGTATGGCTGGATCACGACAATTTGGAGTTGATAATGGTTGTGGCCGATTCAACATTCTTGAAAAGGATGGAGCCGGTTGTCTTCTGCTTCTTATCAGTTGCTTGGAGATGGTTTCTTTGACTGGTCAATACTGCGATTTGATCTTCCATTGATTGAATTTTCGATTGGAGTAGGGGAACATCAATGTAGTATCGTTCCAGCCATAAATCACAGTGATAACAGGAAGACTGTGTGGGGTTTAGGAGAGCAGGCGAGGGTTTGATCACATTGTTGAGGGTTTTGTTAGGCAATTTAATCCCTGGGTAATTGGGATCATTCCTTAGGCAGGGGGGAAGATTCGTCACGAAATCATAAGGTGGTTTTGGGCATAAACCCTGCGAGTAAGGGTACTCGCTGGCTAAGAAACATTCTATGTCAGAGTCCGAATCCTCACTAAGGACAATAGGCTTTGACTCAATAGAGGGTTTAGGTTTGTTCCTAGCCATTCTTGAAATAAGCCGAGTGTTCTTTTTACCCTTAGCATTAGCAGTAGGGTTTACCTTGGGCTTTTTTCTCATAGGTTTCTTTATAGCCTCGACATTCTCAGTTCCAATGTCTGGTAAGTTAACCTTAGGGTCGGCTGAAAGCTTAGGAGAGGGAAATAGGATATGGAAGGCCATGGGTGGCTCGGTCTTGGCTTCACTCACCATAGGTTTGTCAACCTGGACATGGTCTATGTCATCGAAACCATTTTGAGTGATGAAAGCTCTCCATCTATCACCATGTAAACTCAAGTGATAAACAATGATAAGTTTGATAATTCCATGGTGGAACAGGCTACTGTCATCCTTCTGCCTTTTAAACCTTTTCGACATTTTATATAGGCTACGATGAAAGTAAAAGGGCATATTCAAAGAGTATCCCATAAAATTCATTAGCAAACGCAGGTGGTAGAGAAACACGAGTCCATATCGACCTTCACATGTCACGAACTGTTTGACTATAATCAAAACATCATGCCATCGAGTTTTAAGTGCAGATATGGGCATACCTCTATCACAAGAGGTGACCTTTCGGGAGACAAATAGTAGTGGCCATGGAACCTCTTCCACTTTCGAATTCTTGAACCAACGCTGGCCCGTGGCAGGTATCCCTGTAGCAGAACTAATAAATTCCTCGTCAATTTCCAACTGGATATCACCCACCTTAGCTCTATAGCCATCGAAAGTTGTGGCGAACTGTTGTGCCACAACTAAATTAAAACCCTCAAAACGTTGCACGAAGGTGAGCCATCTGTTATCTTCCAAGTCTTTCCGAGCATTGTCAAACATTAACAAGGCTTGGTTGTTGTTCGGCTCGATTCGCATGACTGGTGCCATGGAGCCGAGCACATGGTAAGCCGAGGGTTTGGATCAAAACACACAGGAGCAGAGTGCACGAAGGTTACCTGAGCTAACAGAGGTGAACGGGAATAAGGGATAGGCATAAATGCCAGCGTCCAAAGGTGGTGGAGCTTATCTCTGCCATGCAAAACAATTATTGCCAAGGTACAACCACCGGCTTTCATAGTTTTTCAATCCATTATAATAGTTCAACAATCAAGTCATTTGCCCAACCAATGAAATCAATGTATAAACCAACGCGCGCAAACGTTATGCCATAGTTTTAAACACCCGACATATAAATCAAAACCAAAATCAACTACGCGCCAATGAATCAACTCATATAATCAATATTTTAACCAATGTGCCAATGGGTATTCATATAATCAACAAACCAATAGTTATGAAAACATAGACATAGGCATCATACTAAAGATATATATGAAAGATTTAACCATAACACCCATGTATCTTATGAAGCCAAAGGTCAAGTAGGTCAAATAAAATGCAAATCCAAATGCCAATAAATTACAAACTCAATGAAACCAAATTACACAATCAATCGAAGCATGAGTACCGATCAAGGATCTTGCCATCTGTATAATGATAAATAAAAGGTAAGTGCAATAGGCATATCGACAAAAGAGATAATGACATTTCAAATAGTGATTTTAATGGGACTTCGAAAGACGAAATTTTCACGCTTAGAGTCGTGAAAACAAAACGAAGGTAAATGTGCAAACGTCGCAAAAAATAAAAATGTCATTCAGTTGAAAATTGCGATGAAAAATTGATGCTTGCAAAACATTGGTGTAGGTAGATTATAAGACAGTGAAAAAAATATGTATTGGCTGCCAACAAGTTCAAAGTCATCCAGGAAGTTGATGTGGTCTTACTCCCTGGGGTCAAAATATGAGTACACCAATTTAATATGTCATTGTTATTCAAGTGGAGTGTATTCAATTGTTAATTGTGTTTTTTCTTTTCTTGGTATTAGATCATCTATCTGAAAACATTTGTCTATATATTCCATGAATTGTCCTCTCTAGGGTTATGTTGATTTTTTTTTGTTATCTATTGAGTTGGAATCTTCAAGCAGTAGATTTGAGAGGGGGGCAGAGTCTGTGAGATATATTATATGGAGGAGTATGTACTCTAGTCAATTTTGGATGATTTATTGTGATTCGATTAACAATGTGTCTCTTATTTGACCATTGTTATCAGTTCGACACCACACCTTTTTGGATTGAGTGTCCACATGAAGTCTCTGATGGAGGAAGTCTAAAATGCACAAGATAGGGATTCTTTTGGGGGTTCGCTTCAAGAAATTCTTCCCAATCTTATTTATTTTCTTGCCAATTGGAATTTGGAGGAGGATTATCCAAATGGGGTTGGTACTTGACGATGTCTCTAAATCCCTTGTCTAGTAGAAATTTATAAAGTGGGTATGGGATGGTACAAAGGAAATCGTCGTGCAATTCGATGTAAAATTTGTTTCTGATGGTTTTGAGTGAAACTATGTATTCAATCACTTGGTCTTCAATGAAATCATGCATGATCCTTTCAAACCACTCATTCAAGTTTGTTCTTGCTCATTTTATGAATTTTTGCATCAATTGATCATTGAGAGTGAGTTTGTGCATTAGACTAGTTGAGATATTTGTACAATGCTTCTGGAATGGCCTCCAGGAATCATTTGTGCATATGTGAAAAGAACTAGGTACGTGCTTTGTCTAGCGTCATTCGGTTTTTTCTAGCATAGTTTTTAATGTAGTTGGTAATTTTACACTCCTATCATTGGTGTATGTCTTCTAAGGTTAACATCTATGTGTTTTTTTTATTCATACATGCCTGAGTTCAGAACTACCGGCAACAGAACCAATGTTGTAGTCTAAGGGAAAGTACGAGAAGTTACTAGTAGATCTTTACACAGAGAAACATATATCACAACATATTATATAAGTACACATAGAGACATAAGTAAACATACACAAGAGGTGGGAGAACCACAAATTCATTTTATTAGAAAGATAAATAACCTCTCTCTCTCCATTACATAGCCACACACACACACACAATATATATATATATATATATATATATATATATATATATATATATATATATATATATATATATATATATATATATATATATATATATATATATAGTTATCAGTTAGTTACACTTCTTAACTACATGGTCGGTCGACTCTAACCGTCTCTTCGACTGACTTCTCCAGCCGACATAGCTATTCAAATAATGGGTGTAGTAGGTAGAGTTGACTAGCCCCTACAACAGGGACCTTGATTAAACTTTGAGATTTATAGGTTTAATTATGAAAGTTTTGTTTTCTTTGAGTTTGATGTTTGATAATATACAAGATTCATTTAAATCATTGAGAGAACTATACGATTGCAAGAATATTTCTGACAGAAGCAAAGGACTATAACTAAATCTATCCTCGATGTTTAATCTTTCTTCTTAGAAATGACTTATTGAATGAATTTCCCTTTTGAATTTAATAGAATTGGTTTAGTATAACTTAGTTTCCTAATCATGCATATATTTTGTCCAGGTCTCATAAGTTCACAAAAACCCTAGTTGATAATTTAATGATCAACAATTTAAGAAATTAAATTTCCTGACAGAATCTGTCTCGATCTAACGAAGAGGTGCATGATATCTCATGTAAGAAGAAACATGACACCCTTATGAGGGTATCCAAAGGTTATTACCCCTAAGAGGGTAACACCTACAATATATTGACTCTATTTTTCACAATTTAAAAACCCCCTTTATGAATGAAGGTGATTCTATATTGGTCAACAAGGTGAAGCCCTGATTATTATGCCAAACAGGCATAGCCATTGACAATATTGAAACCTTTGAGAAATTAGCAATCTACATAGAAGGCCTATATGATTCCTTTTTCAAATAATGTTTCATCGGTGGTCTTAAGGAGGAAATTAGAGCACATGTCATGATGAAGCACCCAAACACATGGTTGGAATCTTGTGACATAGCTAAAGAAGTTGACATGGTGATCAATGCCCAAACAAAAATTCCCTCATTCCCTTCTCACACTGGCCCTCTCGTGGCCACTTCCCCTAGCTCCTCCACCTATTAGCCATTAAGAATCCAAAATTTGTCTCTTGAAGAGATGGAAAAATGTTAACTCCTCAATGTTCACTATAATTATGATGAGTGGTATTTCAAAGGGCACAAATGTAAAGAATGCATGTTTTTTCAAATGGATGTATCTCCACAAGATTACTCATATGAAAATTGTGCTAAATATGCTAATGAACCAAACTTGGAAGACACCAACCCTCCCTTGGACAATGAAGCCCCCATCCAAGATCCTTGTGAGGAACCCAAATTTATCTTAATTCCCTATTAGGTTTCTCAACACCCCAACCTTGAAATTGATTGGCTACATCAAGCACCACAAAGTGATTGTATTGATTGATAGTGGTGGAACCCACAATTTTATCCATAGGAGAGTGTCACAAGAAATGAATTATTATGCATGTCCCATATCTAATTTTCAAATTGTGATATCCAATGGTGGTATGATGAAATGTGGGGGGGGATGTGAAATTGTGAAACTACAAGTTGGTGGGTATCATCTCAAATATCACATGTTTGTTATTGAAATGGGAAGTTGTGATATAGTTCTCAGGGAAGAATGGTTACATACTTTAGGATATTTCATCATGGATTTCAAGGATTTATACATGAGATTCACTAAGGAAGGAAAAAAACATACCCTTAAGGGGATTACATTGTGTCCTCTTGAAATTATCACCTCTTGTCATATAGAGAAGTTACTGAAGAAAATCCATTCAAGTATTATTGCATACTTCAATGCCATACAAGTAGTGATACCCCCCCCACAAGAGATTCACCTTTATTTTTAATTGGTCCTCTCTAAGCATCAAAAAGTATTTGAAACACTAGAGGGTTTACCACCTTCATGTGGTGAGCATGACCAAGGTATACCCCTTATTCCAATAGTCAACCACCCAATGTGCATCCTTATCGACAACCTTTTGCACAGAATAATGAATTGAAAAGATCATTCTGGAATTGTTGGAGGAGGGCATTATACGTCCCAGTACTAGCCATTACTCATCACCAATGGTCATGGTATTAACTAAGGTAATTGGAGCATGTGTCCTAATTTCCATACTCTCAATCGTGATGCCTCAAAGGAAGATCTTAGATCTGCCTTGATGCAAGAAGGGCACCCCTTGGCATTCACCAGTAAGCAGTTGTGTGATCGCAATTTGGGAAAATCAACCTATGATAAAGAGATGATAACCATTCTTCATGCAGTGGAGAATTGGTTCCCATGTATCATTGGGAGGAATTTCCAAATCAAGACTGACCATCATAGTTTGAAGTATTTCCTAGAAGAAAGGTTATCCTCACTAGAGAAACATAAGTGGGTTACTAAAAGGTTGGGGTATGATTATGAGATTATATGTAAGAAGGGTAAATAAAATGTGGTGTTTGATTCCTTATCCAGGTAATTTGATGAGGATTGATCTCTCTTTTCCTTATCCTTAACCATTCCAGGTTGGGTCGAGGAATCCCATAGAGAATGGTTGGAAAATGACTTTATGGTTCAACTTATCCAAAGGATTTAGGAATATCACAAACCTCCTATAGGGTATACATAACATAAATATGCATTGAGGTATAAAGGAAGACTTGTTTTGATAAAGACTTATGCCTTAAAACAAAAGGTCTTAGAGGAGTTGCATTCTTCACCTACAACATGTCACTCTGGATTTCACAAAACCTATGGAAGAGATAAATACTCATTTTTCTTGAAAGGCATGAAAATAGACATCCAATAATTTATAGCATCACATGATACTTGCCAACAAAACCAGGGTGAGACAATGAATATGCCAAGGTTATTGCAACCACTATTGATCCTAACACATATATGGACTGACATATCTATAGATTTTATCATGGGACTCCCAAAACAGAGTAAAAAATTAGTGATCATGGTGGTAGAAGACATTTTCTCCAAATATGCTCATTTGTATGCCTTATCGCATCCATTTATGCCCTCCTTAGTTTCCCAAGTCTTCATGGATCAAATTTTTAAGTTGCATGGCATGCCCACTTTTAGTGTCTTTGAATGGCACCTAACTTCACCAATAGATTTTGGAAGGAAATATTTAAACTTTAGGGTACCCAATTGAACATGAACACAGCATATCATCCTTGAATACATAACCAAATAGAAGTGGTCAACAAGTTCTTAGAAACCTATTTTTGATGCTTCACTTCTAAAAAGACACACCAATGGGAACAATGTCTTCCCCTTGTTGAATGGTGGTACAATACCACTTATCATGGAGCTACCAAAAGGATACCATATGAAGTTTTAATGGCCAAAATCCCTTGTTAGTGGCCTCCTATTCACTAGGCACCTCTAAGGTTCATGTAGTGGATAACACACTTCACACTAGAGAAGCAATTCTTTGCACACTTAAGGACAGTTTGTTTATGGACCAAAATAGAATGAAACAAGAAGTTGACCATCATCAATCAAAGCACTTTTTTGCAAGGAGATCAGGTGTTTCTTCATCTTCGACCCTATAAACAAACATCACTCAAATCTAAAATCCACCATAAACTAGCACCAAACTTTTATGGACCCTATATATTCACCCCACGCAATGCACAAGCATATTACAAGCTAGATTTTCAATATCACTTCAAGATTCATCTATTATTTCATGTGTTTTTTTCGAAGAAGTTAGTGGGGTCAAATTGCAAGGTTCAAACAAACTTACTACAACTTGATGAAGAATTCTTCATTTGGATCCAACCATAAGCAGTATTGGGTACTCAAGAACATCAATTACATAAGTGAACAATCTAAGAAGTGTCGATCTAGTGGAAATATGTGCAACCAGAAGATGCCACATGTGAACCAACAACAATTTTGTAGCAAGTTCCTCACCTCCAACCTTGAGGACAATGTTTCTTTTAAAGGGGGAGGGCTTGTTAGGGTATTACCCTAACCTCCCTACTTTAGGTTTCCTATGATTTAGTTAATTAATGTATGCAACCATATTCTATGAATAAGGCCCATTAGATAGGACTAGTTATTTATTTAATGTAAAAGGGTCATGCTTATTAAATAAGGCTTACTAGGTGGTTGCTACTCATTAATGATGGGACCACAAGTGATTAGGCTTTTTCTATTGGAGTATTTATCTAAAGAGATAGGAGGCTATGGAATTTTTTTCGAGTATTGTTGTATTTGGATCTTTGGTCAGTGAAAGAGAACCCCACCTTAAGAGGAAGGTGAACACTACTTTTTTTATTCTAAATAACATTAATACAAGGATTTATTCTACTTATTTTATTAATTTCATTGTCTCTTGTATCTGGTTTTTTTCACTTATTATCTTAGTGTACCTAGAGTGTGTTTCAAGTTTAAGGGTTAAGGAACACTACAAAAGGTGAAAGGACTAAGGAGAGTCATTACTCCAAGGTATTTCCCACAAGGTAACACCTCATGCGTGTGACTCTTGAAGGAAACATGTGCTCAACCAAAAAATAACATCAGAAAGGTGGTTGAGATCTATTGAAAAAGGGGAATTATATACGAAAACTAAGACCTTGGTTCTCAAAAGAATCCACTAAGCAATAAGATCCTTGGCATGAACACTGAGCAATACCATTTTTAAAAGAACAATCACAAACTATTGTGAAAAAATATTCATATTTGAGGCAAACCAAGGGATTTTTTGGATGAAATGAAAGGCATATTTAATTGTAAAGGATGTTAAATTTGTAATGGAATGGTCATCTCCACATTGAGTATATTTTATTGAAATAAAAAAATGAGCTTAGATTTTCAAGAGCTAAGAACATGTGCTCCAGAAGTCTAATTCCATAACTAAAATAAAGGCTTTGAATCTCTTCCAATACTCAACACAACTACTAGCCGTAATTGTGAAAATGACAAACAAGCATTCGAGATGAATGCAAAAGAAATTTATAGATATTGAAATCTACCTAGATCTTCAAAAAAAAAAAGGGAGTTAACCTCACAAGTGCTCTAATACATGTGGGAAACCAAGGAATGAACATGACAAAGAAATAACTCACACATATCAAAGATAGTGACACTTAGATTTACGAGGTAAAAATATCAAAGAGGGAAA
>JASDQU010739236.1:33416-38416 GCA_032191745.1 Picea mariana | reverse complement strand
ATTTTAGTAATGTTGATTTTCTTCTTTATGCTAGTTAAAATAGAAGATATTTTTATCTTCTAGATTATGGTTATTGACCTCTTTATAGTATCTTAATTTTCTCTTATCCTTTAATTCTTTATTGCACCATAGTTTCTCCTTAAATTTAGATGTAATAGTATTTTTAATGGTATTAATATTCTGCAAAATGACCTCCTCCTCTATTCTCCAATTATTTATCCAAGACTTTGCATTGTTATGCCGACCCCTCTTAAGTTGTAGGACTTTGACTATAGTTTGAACCAATCTTATGAAGCCTATATTCTTTCATGTTAGTTGTCATGTGCTTCTACATTAGGTACATAGTCGTATCCATACTCTCAGTGGGAGGAAGACATGCTTCTGTGAGGAGGATGGGATGGGGCGTATTTCTTGTAATTTTAAGATTATAAACTATAAAACAAATTTAGATTTTCTTGATCTTTCTCTATGATTCTCTCGAGATGATACAACCCAAAACTTCATATCCATATAATATAATAGGGGTGACGAGTCTCAAATAATTGTTTCTTCCAACAATCAAAAGCCAACTAATTTACAAATATTTTCAAGACCAAAATAGGCTTTCCACCCTCCATTAATCATTTTCTAAATGCTACAATTATAGTTAATCTTGTGTTGAAGGTTGACTCCAAGATATTTGGATGAAGTAACTTCCTCTAAGTTGTTATTTCCATACACAAAATTAACGTAAGTGGTCTTTTTAGATTTGATAATCATAACCTTTGTTTTGTTGGTGTTTATTGTCACACCTGTGGTAGAATATAAATCCTTGAGAATTCTTAGTTTCTTGTCAAAATCAGAGGGACGTCTCCCCATAAGAACAATATCATAAGCATAAACAAGAAGGATAATGCCTATTCCAGCTAAATTAGTGTCAACACAACCAACTTCTTCCAAACATGCATCTAACTTGTCAATGTAAATGCCAAAAAGGGTAGGGGATAAGGGACATCCTTGCTTAAATCCTATATTACACTTAATATCTTCTGACCAACCTTTAGCGTTCTTGAACTTACAATAACTTTCCCGTACAACCTTATTGCAACAACTCTAAACTCAATAGAACCTTTAATTCTTCTAATCTACTCCAAAGGTTAATTATAGGGACTATGTCAAATGTTTTTTTAAAGTCAATGAAGCAACAAAGGAGACTAGTTTTATTATTGTGACATTCCTCTTCAATGATCTAAGCGTAACTAGGTGGTCCGTGGTGGAATGATAGCTTCTAAAAATGCCATGGCTTTTATCCCTTTTCTCCTGACTTTCTAACCATATGCTAATCTTCGACTTTTCCAAAATAATTTTATATAACTTGGCTAGAAGTTGGCTTATCATAATATTCCTATAATTAGAGGAATTGCTTTTATCCATGCTTTTAAAAAATATGAATAATGAGGTTTTGAGTCCATAGTTTAGGAAAACCTTGCTTGACTACTAGATTGAAAAGCTTGTGAATATAAGGGATGAGGACACTTCCTCCAATTTTTAGGATTTCAGCTGGATAGCTTCTAATGCTCTTATCTTTCTCTTTTGTGAATCATTTAACCCCAAATTATATGTCTTTTAAAATAAAAACTTCTTCCTTTAAAGGTTAGAATATTGTCCACAATATTAAGGGATCTATAAAGTTTTTTAAGTATAAACTCTTGTCAGTGAAAGAAATGTATTATTTTCTTTACTTTTACAAGCCAAAAAAATATATTATTTTCTTTAATTTTGCCCATTAAACTTTAAGTATAAATTTTTCATTTTTAATAAAAAATTGTAATTAGTTATTTTATATACTATTAGAGTTCTTTTATCATCTTTTATATACTCACGAAAGACTTTCATGATAACTTTCCTAACAAATTTATTAATATAGATTATATTACTCCATATATATATATATATATATATATATGATCGAAAAAAAATATGTAATTGAGTGGTAGGTACATGAAAATGAAAATTAAATTAAATTATAAAGTTTATGTGTGATATATTATAATAGTGATAATGAAATAAAGATACTCTTTGGTGGGTGGGCATTTCCTCTTCAAGTCATTTTAATGATTGATAAATTTGAACCGCCGCAACATTATAATATTGATGTATGAATTATTAATTTCAAGTGGAAAGTGATATTTGTATTCTTAGACGTAGAAAACTTTGTATATTGAAGTTCGGAAATATCAATAATATGAACGGTAGCTTTTGAAATGGTTATGGGTTTACCTTTTCCAATTAGGTAATCTATTTCATACCTACCAAAATTGAGTGATTGTTGTATTAAGTTTTTCCACATGAGATCATTACAATATGAACACAATTTTTTTGTTTTGGAATTTTTTAAATGGTTTATTAAAAGGATTTTTTTTAAATGTATTCTTTTAAAGGTGGTAAAACATATTATAATTTAGTTGTTAATAGGTAATAAGGATAGGTTTCACTATTTTCTATTCACAGCACCTAAAATAATTTACTAGTGATTCGTAACGGGGTAAAATTTCACTCTTGCAAGATGACTTTTGATGCAGACCCCTCTTCTCCCCTCGGGGCTGCGCGACCTCTCAGTCTAGGATAGTTCAAATCAAGGAGTCGAATCGAATCTTCGGGCCTTTGCTATACCCCAACTAATTTACATAGGTCCCCTTTCCTTCAAAGTGCAGGTTCTGTCAAACCCACGGGCTCTTTCCTGACCTCTTTGAAGAATTTAAATATCAGATGCTAGCTCCCCTCGCTAGGTCCTTTCCTTCACATGTGACCTCGGGCTATGACCTCACGTAAGCATGTGTTTGCGGGGTGTCCAAGAGTGGTTTCATACCACACTTCTTTTCTCCCCGCAATTCACTACCAATTGCCACGTATCCCTTTGGCAATATTGTGCTTTCGATTGCGCCCAGCTCTAGGATTTTTAAAGTCTGAGCACTTTCTTTCCCCGCAATTAAGCGCGATCGTCAATCTTGTGATCTCGGGTGGTCCTTCTTGACCGACGGTTGAGATATGCCTCCTTTCCTTCCTCCTCTCCAGAGCATGCTCTCTCAGATTTCCACGATCTATCGACACGTGTCCCTTTCAAATTAACGGTCGTGATTTGATTTGGCAATTCAATCTTCGGGAGTTTCAAACTCTCCACCCTTGCTTCCTCTGAAATGGCTATCTTCCGAAGTGGAAGATCTGTTGACACCTATCCTCATCAAATGGACGGCTCAGGTGAACTCTGACTCTCCGACCTTTGGGAGTTCCTCTTCAACACACTCCTTTTTCTCCTGGAATAACTTTTCTCTGAAAAAGGGAGATCTTCTGCCACACATCCTCAAATCAACAGCTCTGGTCCACTTCAGGTCTTCAACACTTTCAACCAAGACCAAATCAACGGTCTTTACCTAGAGCTCTAGATCTGGCACCACGCGTCCACCTCAAGTCAATGACTCTAGTCCACTTCGGGACTTCGGCCTTTGGAATCCTCAACTTCTCTACGCTCACTTTCACCTGGAGCGCTTTCACCTAGAGTTCATGATCTGTCGACACGTTTCCTCCTTCACTATCAATGGCCACAAGCCACTTTAGCTATTCGGGCTTTGGGAGTTTCAAATCTCCACCTTCACTTTCTTCCGGGGTACTTCCACCTGAAGTACTCAATCTGTTGACGTGTGTCCTTCTAGATCCAATGGCCACGATCCACTTCGGCTCTTTGGTCTTTGGGAGTTTCAACTCTTGTGCACTCGTTCCTCCTAGAGTTCTTTCACCCGAAGTTCACAGATTTCCCCCACGCGTCCCTCTGGATCTGACAATCCAGATATTCTCTGCCCACATCGATTCCTTTCAGAGCTTTAAGCCTCCGAAATTTTGAATCTCTTGCCATGTGCTCTACGCAACAGACAATTTCTATCTACTTTTGCCTTTGGGGCTTCGGGAGTTTGTCCCACTCCACACCTAAAATCCTCTAAAGTAACTTTCCCCGAAGTCTCATATCTGTCAACACATACCACCTCGTGACCAACGGCTAGGATCTATTTCAGCCTTCGACTCTTCGGCGATTTCGCTTTCTGCTTGTCTGAGAACTCCCGAAGTACTTTTTCTCCAGAGTCTCAAATCTTCCGCCACCTGTTACCTTGGAAAATGGATGGTCCCAACTAGCTTCGGGACTTCGGGACTTCGACAAGTCCGCTCTCCTGTACACGCTCAAAGGACTTAAGGCTCGTGCACTTTACCTAGATCCAACAGATCTCGATCCCTCGCGCTCAGATCCAACGACTGGGAACTGTTCTCCTCCTCGGTGTGCTCCTTCTGATGTCTGTACGTAGATTGAATAGTCTAGATCTCTTCCTGCAATTGACTTGATGACTGTTGTTTGTCCTCCTCCTGAGCTTCTTTGTTCTCCCAAAATTGGGAAAATTTGCAAGTGTTCAAAGGTTTTGGCCTCTGAACCTTCTGGTCCGAGCCTAAATGCTTGGGTCTCGACTTGAGATTCTCCTCCTGAGATTTTGATTTCTTCCGACTTGGAAGAATTTGTAAGTGTTCAAAGGCTCTAGCCTTTGTTCCTCCCATGAGCCCGATTTCTTAGGTCTCGTCTATGTTTTAGTTAACGCTATCTCTTCTGAGATTTTGGATTTACTCAGTTTCTTAAGGGTCTCAGCCCTTCTGCTCCCTTAAAAGGGTTCTTGTGCCCTCCTGGCAACCTCTTGCTCAACGCATACCTTGCTAAGCATTTCTACAAAGTGTTCAATAATTTTTTGAGTATCTTCCTATGATACTCTTCTCCTTGAACTCGACAGAGAGTTCTCTTTGTGCACACTTACACCTGCTCGATGCCCACCTGCAAGAGCTTTTTAGATTTCTCAGTGACTTTGTCTCTCTGTGCTTCCTCTGCATAGTTTCTCCTCTAAGGTATTCAACAACCTAGAGGCTTCCCTTGAGTTTTTATCACTCGAGTGCGCCCTCCTGGAACGTTCTTTTCTGACTCCATAGAGTTC
>JASDQU010739236.1:18170-31856 GCA_032191745.1 Picea mariana | reverse complement strand
AGTTCTATAGTCTTACCACTGAGTTTTTTCTTAGCTTCCTCCTCTGACAGATTGACTTTTGTCATCTCCTCTTGTGTTGGTTCAAATCCAACTTCCTACAGTTGCTCCCCGGGCTAGTATGCTCCTCCACCTGTTTCCACCTTGACATGTTGGATATGCTTAATCTTCATATTTACACTTCTCTCCAGGGCTTCCAGTTCCTCATACAGCTCAAAAAAATCTATGTTGTCTACTTCATCTTCTGTTGCAGGATCTAGTGCTGCAGTCATCTCCTGTTCATTTCTCACGCTGAAATTTTTGAGCAATTTTATTGAATTCTCTTCTCTTGCAATATGCATGACTGTCTCATGGTAGCCATATTCTAGTTATGGATTGTTCAACCAATCCTCCAACATCTTCATCCCTTTCTTCCATTGAGTGAGCAATTCATCTGAATTCTCCTCTTTTTCTGTTGGGGCAGGCATTAGTGTTTGCAACTTCTCCTCCTCTTTGAAAGTTCTTTCTAATTGTCTTTCCTCTACTGCAACTACATCACAAACACAGTTAGCTTTAAAATCATTTGGCCCCATGGCCTCTTTCTTGGATTCTTGTTGCACCACCTCCTCATGTGAAACACTTGTACTAGCCTCTATTGGACTATTTGGCAGGAATATGTGAATTCCCCCAATGATCAGAATGCATTTCCAATCCTCCTCCACCAGCTCTCCTTGTTGATATGAACTCTCAACTAATTTCATGAGACTTTCAGATAGTCTCCTCTCTTATCCCTTTCCAACCTGTCAATCTGGGATTTCTCTTCTTCCCTCCTGGAAGTCTATGAGATAAATTGATCTCATCGCATTGCCCACCTAGCAATTTGAATTTCCATCACTGCGCTCCTGGCAGTCTATGAGATCATCAATTGATCTCATCTCGTTGCCCACCTTGTAATATGAATTTTCACTGCTTCCCTCCTAACAATATATGAGATCCTTAATTGATCTCCCTTCCTCATCACTGAGGGTTTTCCTAACTTCTACCTCACAAATGAGAACCACTTCCTTTGTATCTCTGAGGCCTTCAACATGCCTCAACCACTTTCTCAACAAATGTCATTGTCCTCTAGCCAACAATCTCTGAACTGGTCATTTTACTTTCTTCTTCGAAGGCCATTCATATGTCTAGTGTACCTTTGCTTCTTGTTGCATGTTGGCATAGGGGCAGACCCAGGGTTCAATGCTACAACAGTGCACCAACAAAACCCTAACTATTGTCCCTTTTTGAAACACCTGCGAAGCACATGAAGTCTCACCTGAGGTAGAGGCAGGGGTGGTTGTAGGACTTCAGTGTCTGCAACCTTAGTTGGGACATAGATCTGTGATTGTAACACCTTGACAAAGCACTTAGCAATATAGTTCATCAATATCCAGTCTTACTTTACAGCGCAGATAAAACCCTAATTACAAAGCATCGCAATATTCAACCAGATCTCGCATCTAGCAACACTTAGCATGACGAAACAGATCAAATCTAGCAGATTCAAGCACTAAGCACATTCACAAAGGTCAGATCCAACATTTACTCTCATTATTAAGCACAAAGTAACAACAGATCTTCCTATCTTTGTTCTATATCAAAGCACTAAGAAAGTAAATACATTAATACATCACACAAAACATTCACAACACAGGATGTACTTGGTTCACCCCCACCCTAGGGATACATCCACCAACTCTTCATCTTCTTTATTAGCTTTCTTCAATATTCTTACATGCACAAAGCCTTCAAATCAACTTCGCAAAGGATAGGAGATCTGCACACTCTTCGCTAGATCCTCCTTCCCCAAGCTAGGTTACAACACAAAGCCTACATACAGTCCCTTACAACCACTTTCACTCAGCCTTGCAAACATACACAAAGCACTTACAACTGTTACTTGCACTCAGCACCACTTACAACTGATTTGTCATTTTCAATTAGCCATTCATACTCACTACATCACCTAGCATCTATTTATACATTACAAAATCAGGCCTAAACATGGGTAAACCCATGGGTCGACATCCCCATACCCATTACATAATCCCAAATCCCAAAAATCCCTAAAAGGGGACCGAGATATTGTGATCTCCACTTTGTTTTGTGCTCTGCCTTCGACAACCTATCTAAGTCCCAAAAATAAGTCTAACATGACCAAGGATCCTCAAAACTTGGTCAAGGGCCAACAGGCCCCCAACACTCTCCTATGAATCGTCCAGAGTCACTCTGATCTAGGTAATTCTTCTTCAAAATCCTCGATCTTGGCTCGAGATGCTTCAACTTGTTATTGTGCTACGGCCTCCTGTTCAACGAACTCTTGGATAACAACTTCGTTGATAGGTCCCTATAGGTGTTGTTTTGCTACAGTGACGACTTGTTCTAGTTCTTCTCCTCGACCTTCGATCTCTACGAACAATTGGAAAGCCTCATCCTGTATAGGTTGGAGCCTCTGAGTCACTTCCATGAATTTTCTCTGAATGGTGTGGACCTACTGTTGAGAAGTGTGTTTCTCTTGCGATTGCTTCATCCTTTCAACAACCGATAGGGGCTTCAACTATGCCTATATTGTTTCTGCTTGATACTTCTCCTCTTGGAGTTTTGACTGCAATGTATTTAGTTCTAGATTCTTAGTGAGTCACTCATACGTCTGGGAATTGTGATCACTCAGTTGTTTACATTCCAAGGTGAGGCCCTTGATTCTTTCAACTGTGCCTCGAGCAGTTGCTTCCCTTTGATCCCTCACATACTGCGGGGTGTCGTGCACTGTGCGGAGCTCTAAGTCTGTTATTCTTTGTTGTAGTTACTGGATAGCTTCTGCAATCTGGTCTACTTGATGCGTGACTCAGTCTTCTGCCTTTGGCTCTAAGCCTGTAACAGAGCAAAGTGACATGTTGACTGCTTCTTGTACTTCGAGTTGCTCTGCAAGAAACTGTTCTTTTTCCTGCTAAATCTTTGCTTTCTCCTCTTCAAACTTTGTATGGAGGGAAAGCTTCTCTTGCTCTGTAACTCGACATTGTTCTACTACTACTTCTTGCACTTGCTTCAAGGCTTGTGGAGCTTGTTTTGTTTCTTCTTGTGTGTGACGAAGGGGATATTTGGTTGCATTAGCTAGTCATCGAAGTTGGGATGGTTCATCTCCCAACTCTGGTTCTCCCGACGGCAGGGGCGCAGTGGAAACTATGCGATTGTATTAAAGGGCCTATTGTACCCCTCAGAGTTCGACCTCAATTATGTCGTACATATCCTCCTTCTTGGTTTCTTGTTTCTACAAGATTTCCTGCGAGGTGTCATTCACAATTGCGATGATGAAGTCAAAATCATCGACAGTGAGCACAGTCTGCATCTTGGTCAAAGTGTCTCTGGATTTCTTCTGGGAAGAGGGTTTCAGGGGAGAAACATTCTTTTTGTTTAGGGGATCAACCTCATCTCTAGGTGGTGTTACTTCGCCTTGCTTTTGCTCATCTTCTTTGCCATTTATCTTTTCTACTTCATCATCACCCCCACGGTCAGGTGATACTGAAGAAGTCTTCTCTGATGCTCTGCTTAAGTCTTGGAATTCTTTGGTCTTCTTCCTTATGCTGGATCTAGGTGAGTCATGTTCCTTGTGAGAAGACTCTGAGTTATCAGTTTCAGGGTCAGACATCTTTGCAGGGCTAGAGAGGATAAGGAGGTCTGTTGACCAGTCCTTGGTGATCTCCTTAAGGTCCTCTTCCGTGAGCTTGTAGTACGAATGGATATCCTCCTTATGTTCGTCTGCTCATGCAGTAATATAGATAAAGTGTCAATCTACATAGAACTTCATAAGGGGTCGGAACCTCTATAGGGTGTTTGACATCATGCAAGGTTCAGCTTCGATGGCTCTCTTCAGCTGGAGATAATATGTGTGAAAAACTACGCTCGACTGCCACTATTTTTCCATGTCTCTTGAGTACCAGAGTGTGGTGAACTTCACAGCGAGAAGCTCAAACGGTTCAATGTCCAGGAAGGTCACATATTCCAGCATCTCCCAAGAAATAAACGCGATGAGGATCAGGAGCCAGCTAAAGTGGAACTTGTAGCCCTGATCCTGTGTTTCACGGTAGTCTAATTCCAGTTGATTAACTAGGTACTTCTCCCAGTTCATCTGTAGGCCTTCTACACATTTCCCCTCAAGGTCAAAGACAAATCCTGTGACCTGCGTGGGTTTGTTCTTCCTTACGAGCTTTCCTGCAATTAATTGGCATGCTAGGCGCACTGTGCCATTTTGGATGGAAGCTACCTTGTAGCCTCACGTCACCTTCTTAACATCGTCGTAGGTATCCTTGATATTCTATGCTAACACATGATCTGTGGCTTTTCCTGGATAGAAGTTTTACAGGTCGGGTCCTTGCATACTCAATCTGGTGATCCTATGGATCACCATCAGATCGATTTCCATATGGTGGTATAGCCATAAGTAGCCGTCATGGTAACATGAAAGTAGGAGCTTGACATAAGTGTTAACCTTCTGGTGCCTTCCAAAGTGTGGGATTTTCATTACATTCAACAGGGTGGACTGCGCGAGGTTCATCGTCCATGGCTGGGGGATTATTTTTTATTTCTTCCCCTTCGTCCTGGTCAAATATTTATATGGGGCGAGCATACTATGGTTCTTGCGATCTCCTAGGTTGAAGTCGTTGAACTTCAACATTGCGATCTTGTCCTGCTATGCTCGAATTGTGTGTATCCCCTTCAGGAGGTATGCAGTAACCATGGTGTACTCAAAATATCTCGGCACACTATCACAACTCACTGCGTCGGCAAGGGGCGGGATGTAGTGGGGCAATATGGTCGGGATCAACTTCGCATTTTCTAGGTCATCTCTATGCTTGGTTCTCTTTTCTATGACGTCTTAGGATGGCACAGATCCACGAGCAACCGACGGAGAGGCTTTCACTCCTCTCATCGATGATGCTTGAATACTTGCAGATATTACTTTCTCGGTCATGAGATCGATGAGAACTTCTTTGATGATTTTCTCTGTAGCGCTGAGCTCGTCCGACATAAATGCTTAGATTGGATGGATGAATGAATGCACAAAATAATAGAACTAGTGTCAATATTACTAATCATAGTGCAGTAGAAATGAGTTCAATCTTATTCAATTCACAAAAGTGTTCTCGATGCAACAATCTATGGAATAAGTAGACAACTAGGTAACGGATCTCTCGAACGGGCAATAAGCCTTCATTAATTCAGTTATGCCTGTTATGGTGCAGTCCCAATGGTATGATGGCAAGATTCCTGGCCATAAATATCATTCTAAGAATTCATCACGTCGGTCTAACGGTTATATTGTTTCCAACGGCTATAATGCTTCACCATGGCGAAGTGTCATGTGATGTTGTTTTGATATCCCGGCGAAGTTCCTGTTTTGAAACTTTTCCCTTTGCGAAGTTCCCTCTGGAACCTTTTGTAAATTTTCGATCTTTTCTCTCTTCTTAATGAGATTTCTATCCTTTTTCTCGGTGATCTTCATCTCGTTATTCCTCTTTCCATTCTGATTCTTGTCTTCTTTTGGCATAGTAACTTCACATTGTTGAGATTATTTCCTAATATTTGAGGGAAATACTTCTTCTTTATCTGGGGTAGGTGCTTCAGTCTTCTATGAGTCTTCTTGGGTTCCTTCAACTTCAGAATCCAAGTGAAATAGCTTCGATATTTTCTCTTGTTCCTTAATCAAGTGCGCGATCCTCCTAGTCATGAAATCTTTTAGTTATTGCTTCTTCTGCTCTAAGGCTTCTTCTTCTTTCTTTCTGGCCTGATCCTTTACAATCCAAGTTTTTTCTAGTACTATATAAAATGGTGTGTTGTTCTCAATAAATTTAACAACTTCAAATTCTTCCTTTGTCGGAGTTCCATGGGTACTCATAGATATTTGGGTAAGTCTTCCACATAGGGTTATCAACTTTCCTTTAAATAATCCTATTCCTCCTAATGAAGGAATCATAGCAGGCTTTCCTATAGCTTCCCAAGTTCTTTTTGTCATGACATTCACCTGTGTTTCTTCATCCAGAACACAATCAATGTCGAAGTCTCATATCCAGGGATGATTTTAGGGGCTAAATTTCGCTCATGGGATAATTTTCCATGGTTTTTCCAAAAACGAGATTCGCTATTTTAAAAATGATTCGCCCAAATTCTATAGGATAAAATTATTTTACCTTAAAAATCACCAAAATTTTAAAAAAACTATATAAAATAATTAGAAATTTGAATATTTTTACAAAAATATCGCCAAACATTTATAGTTGACATATGAAGGATTAGTAAGATTCGCCAAAGTTTCTACATTTTAAAATAAATTTCCCTCCTTAAAATCATCCTTGTTCATATCCTTGCTTTTATGCACTCTTTTTCTTTCAAGATCTCTGATAAGTTGATATGTCGGTGGTCATTCAGGGTTTCTTTCATTTGTAGTAATACAATCTCTGATTCTTTCTGGGGTTCTTCCATGATCTCAGTTTCTTGACCTTTCTCAAGGTCTACTTGTTCCATATTCATTTTTTCAAGCTTAGAAATCATTCTAGGGAAATCTAAAACTTCATGGTCCATAGCTTTACAACAAAGACAACTAGGTCTTCTACCGGGAAATTGCTTAGCCAGATGACTCAGTCTTCTGCAACTGTAAAAAAGGGTTAATCCTCTCTTTCTCTTAAATGATCCCCAGCCTTTCTTGTACTGTGTACTAGGATCATAGTAGTTAACCTACAAAAAATTATTTCTAGGATCTTGCATCCATTTGTTAGTCCAAACATTCTTTCTATGCATAGGTATAGCATATCTTTCACTATTCTTCTAAGATCTATTCATATCAAATCTTCTTTTATCTAGTTGCTCCCTACTTTTCAAGCTAGGACAAAATTTATCAAACATATCCAGATCCATACTTTTGAAACAAAAATTTCCACTTATCTTACCTTTAACAAAGCACAAAGCTTACAAATCTTACCTCTTTTCTTCATATCAGACTCCTTTTCTTAGCACAGATCTTTCACAGATTAAGTAGAATGTTGCGTACTAGGGAAACAGATCTACGCACGGAGCTTTCATAGTTTTAGGTCAGATCTCCACATAAAGTTCCTTTTTCCTCAGTTCCCAACAATCACAGTTTCAAGTCAGATCTCCGCATAAATCTCATTTTTCCTCAGTTCCCAGTAAACAAATTTCCAGGTCTCGGCAATGAAACCATTTGTTGGCATAGGGGCATACCCAGGGTTCAATGCTACAACAACGCGCCAATGAAACCCTAACTACCGACCCTTTCGGCAACACTTGCGAAGCAAATGAAGTCTCACCCGAGGTAGAGGCAGGGGTGGTTGTAGGACTCCAGTGTTTGCAACCTTAGCTGGGACACAGATATGTGATTGTAACACCTTGACAAAGCACTTAGAAATATAGTTCATCAATATCCAGTCTTAGTTTACAGCGCAGATAAAACCCTAATTACAGAGCATCGCAGTATTCAACTAGATCTAGCATCTAGCAACACTTAGCATGATGAAACAGATCAGATCTAGCAGATTCAAGCACTAAGCACATTCACACAGGTCATATCCAACATTTACTCTCATTATTAAGTGCAAAGCAACAACAGATCTACCTATCATTATTCTATATCAAATCACTAAGCAAGTAAATACATGAATACATCACACAAAGAATTCACAACACAGGATGTACGTGGTTCACCCCCACCCTAGGGCTACATCTACCAACTCTTCATCTTCTTTATTAGCTTTCTTCAATATTATTACATGCACAGAGCCTTCAGATCAACTTCACAGAGGACAGGAGATTTGCACACTCTTCGCTAGATCCGCCTTCCCCAAGCTAGGTTATAGCACAAAGCCTACATACAGTCCCTTACAACCACTTGCACTCATCCTTGCAATCATACACAAAGCACTTACAACTCTTACTTGCACTCAGCACCACTTACAACTGATTTTTCATTTGCACTTAGCCATTCATACTCACTACATCGCCTAGCATTTATTTATACATTACAAAATCGGGCCTAAACATGGGTAAACCCATGGGCCGACATCCCCATACCTGTTACATAATCCCAAATCCAAAAAATCCCTAAAAGGGGGCCGAGGTCCCGTGATCTCCACTTCGTTTTGCACTCTACCTTTGACAGCCTGTCGAAGTCTCGAAAATAGGTCTAACATGACCAAGGATCCTCAAAACTTGGTCAAGGGCCAACATTGCATCCTCAATGCTAGTTGCTCCATTATTTCCCTTATCTCAATGAGCTCCAGATCCATATATGGATTGTTTTTCTTCTTGTGGCCTTCTTTCCTACCACGTTCATGGCCTTCAGTAGCCATTTTCACCCTCTGCTTTCCCTCCTATAAAGTCTGTGGGTTACTCTACCATCGAGAGAATATCCAACTTCTCCCTGCAACCCAAATATTTGTTCATTTGTTGTTGCACACGTGAAACAATGAAACACATGGCATAAATACTTTTTCTCCTCCTTTACCTATTGTCTATAGATGAACTTAAGTTTCTGATAATATTTGACTATCTCCTTATCTCCTCCTCATGCCTGAGAAAAAAAGCAGGCTATGATACCACTTGATGCAGACCCCCCGTCTCCCCTCGGGGCTGCATGACCTCCCAGTCTAGGATCATTCAAATCAAGGAGTTGGATTGACTCTTCAGGCCTTTTCTAGACCCCAACTAATTTACACAGGTCCCCCTTCCTTCAAAGTGCAGGTTCTGTCAAACCCGCGAGCTCTTTCCTGGCCTTTTTGAAGAATTTAATTATCAAACACTAGCTCCCCTCGCTAGGTCCTTTCCTTCACATGTGACCTTAGGCTATGACCTCATGTAAGAACGTGATTGCAGTGTGGCCAAGAGTGGTTTGATACCACACCACTTTGCTCCCCATAATTCACTACCAATTTCCACGTAACCCTTTGGCAATACTGTGGTTTCGATTGTGGCCTGCTCTAGGATTTTTAAATTCCGAGCACTTTCTTTCCTCGCAATTAAGTGTGACCGTCGATCTTGTGGTCTCGGGTGGTCCTTCTTGAATGAAGGCTAAGATATGCCTCCTTTCCTTCCTCCTCTCTGGATCACGCTCTCCCAGATTTCCATGATCTATCGACGTGTGTCCCTTTCAAATCAATGGTCATGATTTGATTTGGAAATTCCGGCTTTGAGAGTTTCAAACTATCCACCTTTGCTTCCTCTGAAATGGATATCTTTCGAAGTGGAAGATATGCTAACACCTGTCCTCAGAAAATGGATGGATTAGGTGAACTCCCGCTCTCTGGCCATCAGGAGTTCCTGTTCAACACACTCCTTTTTCTCCTGGAGTGACTTTTCTCTGAAGTGGTATATCTTCTACCACACGTCCTCCTAAAATCAACGAATCTGGTCCACTTTGACACTTTAAACCAATACCATATCAACGAACTTCGGCCCCTGATCAATCAACGATCGAGATCCTCTTTGAGACTTTGACACTTTCAGTCTTCACTTTCCTCTAGAGTATTCCATACCCAGAGCTCTAGATCAAGTGCCATGCGTCCACCTCAAATCAACAGCTCTAGTCCACTTTGAGACTTTGTCCTTTGGAAGCCTCAAATTATCTACGCTTGCTTTCACTCGTATCGATTTCACCTGGAGTTCACGATTTGTCGACGTGTATCCTCCTTCATGATCAATGGCCACAAGCCACTTTGGCCATTTGGGCTTCAGGAGTTTCAAATCTCCACCTTCACTTTCTCTTGGGGTACTTCCACCTGAAGTACTCAATCTATTGACATGTGTCCTTCTAGATCCGATGGCCATGATCCACTTCAACTCTTCGGGCTTCAGTATTTTCAACTCTTCCACACTCGTTCCTCCCAGAGTGCTTTCACCTAAAGTTGATGGATTTCCACCACATGTAACTCTAGATCTGATGATCCAAATATTCTCCATCCATGTTGAGTTCCATTTGGAGCCTTAAGAATTCAAAATTCTGGATCTCTTGCCACGTTCTCTACACAACGGATGGTTGCTATCTACTTTGGCCTTCAGGGCTTCGGGATTTTGTCCCACTCCACACCTGAAATCCTCTGAAGTAACTTTTCCCGAAGTCTCATATCTTTCAACATGTACCTCCTAGAAACCAACAGCCAGAATCTATTTCAGCCTTCGACTCTTCGGTGATTTCGCTTTCTTCTTGTCCGAAAAATCCCAAAGTACTTATGTTCCAGAGTCTCAAATATTCTGCCACTTGTCACCTTAGACAGTGGATGGTCCCAAATGTCTTCAGGACTTCGGGACTTCAGCAAGTTCGCTCTCCTGTGCACTCTCAAAGGACTTAAGGCTCGTGCACTTTACCTAGATCCAATGGATCTCGATCCCTCATGCTCATATCCAACAACTAGGATCTGTTCTCCTCCTCGACGCACTCCTTCTAATTTCTAGATGTAGATCGAATGGTCCAGATCTCTTCCTGCATCTGATCTGACGATTGTTGTTGCTCCTCCTCCTAAGCTTCCTCGTTCTCCCGAAATTGGGAAAATTTGCAAGTGTTCAAAGGTTTCAGCCTCTGAACCTTCTAGTGTGAGCCTGAATGATTGGGTCTCGACTTGAGCTTCTCCTCCTGATATTTTGATTTCTTCCAACTTATAAGAGTTTGTAATTGTTCAAAGGATTCAGCCTTTGTTCCTCCCATGAGCCCGACTGCTTAGGTCTCATCTATGTTTTAGTTAACATTATCTCTTCTGAGATTTTGGATTTACTCAGTTTCTTAAGGATCTCGGCCCTTTTGCTCCCTTCAAAGGGATCTTGTGCCCTCCTAGCAACCTCTCTCTCAACACATACCTTGCTAATAATTTCTACAAAGTGTCCAGTAATTTTGTGATTATCTTCCTCTGATACTCTTCTCCATGAACTCGACAAAGAGTTCTCTTTGTGCACACTTGCACCTAATCGATGCCCACCTGGAAGAGCTCTACAGAGTTCTCAATGACTCTGTCTCTCTATGCTTCCTCTGCATAGTTTCTCCTCTAAGGTATTCAACAACCTAGAGGCTTCCCCTAAGTTTTTATCACTCTGGTGCACCCTCCTGGCACGTTATTTTCTGACTCCACAGAGTTCAGATGCACATTCCTTGCGCTGGCTAAAAAACCTCCAATGTTTTGTTGTGCACTCCTTACATAGCCTAAAGAATCCATAATGATATTTCAAACTCAAAAAATATAGAGAAATCTATATTCCTACTACAAATGAAATATATCATACATCTACAACATATATAAACACACAGATACCACAAAACAAACATTCATTCATACAGAAATTCATAAACCGTGAAATTTGTTCTATTCTATTAATATGAATGCTTGGTTACAATATGTGCAGGCTGGACTGTAATAGAGTCTCATCTCTCTCCTCTCCTCTCTTCTCTACCTTCTACAACCTCTATTGGGCATGCATTATAATGAAAAAAACAACGAGGCTCCTCGAGCCTTTTTTCTAACTACTCTAGTTGTGTCTCCTCACCATTTACAACGTCTATCTACTTCAGAAAAAAATGTAACTCCCACTTAAGTTCCATTACAATAAATTCTAGGAGTAAAACTCCCATATCACTCGAGATCATTCATCTCCCAAGCATTTTGATCTTCTTTAGTTTTCAATTCGTTCAAAAAGATTTGCAGGAAACGTTAGCGGTTAAGATTCCAAATAATTCAAAAGGTGCGCTAGGGTGTTGAGTTGTATATTCACGTGTGCTTGTTGATGATGCTCCTACATCAACTTTGGGTCTTGGGTCATTCACTTGTTTCCTTACATCCAAGGAAGGCGAACTCTTAGCTAATCAAAAGCAGTTTTAGGTCTTACTCTAGGACCAAAAGGCGGTTTCATATTAGATAGTATCTGCAAGAATGTCAATGTTCCTTGTGGTAATTGCTAAGGCTATCTCCAATGGGATCATGTGATTTTTAGTATCATCTAGCCTTAGTCTCAACATGAGACCAAATACTACCCTTGGTTGCAGTTTATCTATAAAGAATATACTAGCATAATTTCATCTTAACTCTGAATCTATGAAGCACTGAGAGGGATCAAATTCCTTTAGGTGCAAACCCTTCCTTGAGTTTTCATTATAAAAATTGTTTGCACCTTAAGAGATTTATTCCCTCTCAACACTTGCTAGATCCGAAGTTAATATGGATATATGCTAGTTTATTCTATTATAATGATCCCCTTTTTAATTTTATTTTGACTGTTAAAATCTACGGAGGTGTACATACCCTACCCTCCTTTGGTTTTGAACATGTGACCTCCTAGAAAGAAACACATATTCTTATCCATTAGTAAACCTTGATTCACTTGTATATTTTTTTGGATAAATTTTATAGCTAATTAACAAATATGTTAACCTCATCATGTAGATTCAATCTCATGACTTTTGTTTAGCTATTATGGGGACAAGATTAACTATGTAACTAACTCAAGTTTAAAAAGAATTTAAGTTTTAATTTTTACAATTATATAGTTATTATAATATATGTTAAGGAAAAAAGTAAAGTTAGTTCTTTCATTAATCAAATAAATTTTAATAAAATAATTGTAATGAGATTTTATAGAAATAAATAATGTTTATTTAGGAATTAATTGAGAAATATAATACAATATAATATTAATTTTTTTTTTACTCAAAATCACAATAATCAGTTCTTTATATTAAACAAATAATATTAATAAAGATAATGACAAACATTTGGACAAATTAGAGTCAAAATGTTTTACAATTTGGACTCTTTCTCACATTCTCATCGGAATCCAACTATAGAAAAATTGTTGGAATTGTAATATTTTGTTGTTGGACTTGCATTTTTATTGAAAAAATGGATTCAACATCCTCAAAAACCTGTATCGTACCTAAATTGTGCAATCTCAACAAATGAAATTTGCGATTCTAGCAATTCATAGCCAAATTTTGAGCAAAATGGTCAGAAAAAGATGATTGGAAAATTTCCAAATCATAGCATGTTTAGACTATTCTAAAAACATTTATAGTGTAAGGCCCTCTAGGGCCCACATTGTAACACTTCTCTATTATCATGCTCTTTATATTTTAGTGTTGTAAGTTGTTCTCTTAACATAATTTTAGAAAATTCATTTTAGTTGACAAATAAGTATGTATGTGTGTTTGTGTGAAAAAATCTTTAAAGGTTAGCTTAATTGATAGATGATATCTTTGGGTTACCACCCATTTATGCATCTAGTGATTGATCTATTATTCATTCAAAAATTCTAGAGAATAAGGGGGAGAGTTCCATGAGGCTGACCTAGTACCGATAACCCCAATGTTTTCTTAAGTGAGTGAGGATGGGGTGAGATTACTTTATATATATATATATTAGGAAACATATCCCAAGGAAAATTGCTCAAGCACTTCCTCGCATTACAAGGATGGTACCTAGGGTAAACCCTATATTCTTTAGGGAACAAGGTCAAGTCAACACATCAATGATGAATATATCATATATAACTCATCAACAATCAACTCACTAAGAGAAAACATGTCACAAAGTGAGATTTGAACATGGGTGGGGAGGGTAACAACTTTTCCTCACAACCACTTGAGCTACACACACACACTTTTGTGTGTGAACACATGCGCGCGTGTGC
>JASDQU010739236.1:0-17738 GCA_032191745.1 Picea mariana | reverse complement strand
GAGAGAGAGAGAGAGAGAGAGAGAGAGAGAGAGAGAGAGAGAGAGAGATGATGTTACTTTGCTTTATCAAACCTTAAGAAAAAATGGTAAGGAAATACTTGGATTTCTTTAGAATTGTATTCTATGCTTGAAAATATTTGAGAGAAACTTTCCGAATCTCCATAGTTTTGATGAGTTAAAATTTTAGGAATGTCAAACAATATATATATTATCTTTCTTTATGTGTGTGTGTGTGACGACAATAATGATTGTTAATATCATTGACTCCAACTTTGGTTTATCTGACCTTAAGAAAAAATGGTAAGGAAACAATTGGATTGCTTTAGAATTTTATTCTATGCTTGAAAATATTTGGGAGAAAATTCATAATCTCCACAATTTTGATGAGTTAAAATTTTAGGAATGTCGGTATTATTGCAAATATTTTAAAATTGAAATTTAATGTGGGCATATGTAGGACATTTTAAGAGAAAGTGTTTTTCATCCTCCACCTTCTTAGTATCGAAAAGATGATAGATTCTTTCTCCCAAACAAATATATGATGACGGCGATAATAATCGTTAACGTTCATTGAGACCAACTTTGGTTTATTGGACATTAAGAAAAAATGGTAAGGAAATACTTGGATTGATTTAGAATTTTATTCTATGAAAATATTTGAGAGAAACTTTCATAATCTCCACAGTTTTGATGAGTTGAAAGTTTAGGAATGTCGGTATTGTTACAAATATTTTAAAATTGAAATTTAATGTGGGCATACGTAGGACATTTTAAGAGAATTGTGTTTTCATTCTCCACCTTCTTAGTATCACAAAGATGATAGATTCTTTCTCCCATGACATTTTAGTAATTGTCCAACATCATGTTTCATTATGGACCTTGTGAGAGTTCGTCCTTAGTTTAGCAATGTTGATTTTCTTCTTTACGCTAGTTAAAATAGAAATATATTTTGTATCTTATAGATTATGGTTAATTACCTCTTTATAGTATCTCAAATTTCTCTTATCTTTTAATTCTTTATTGCACTGTATTTTCTCCTTAAATTTAGATTTAATAGTATTTTTAATGGTAACAATATTTTGCAAAATGACCTCTTCCTCTTTTATCCAATTATTAATCCAAGACTTTGCATTGTTATGCCAACCCCTATTGTAACGTTCCCCATTACGAACACTAACAAAATTCTTTGATACCAATCTATAACGCGTACCCAAACTCCTAGTTGGTTATTGTGGTCTGATACCAAAATGTAACGTACCCAACCTCCTAGTTGGGAAATGCCACTTCAAAAATCTAGTGTGTAGATTCTACAACATAAATTTGATCTGCGCAAAAACATGTGAGTTAACGCACACGATCCCATGTTGGATCGCACCACACAGAATTTTCCTCTTCAGGAATTAGATATAACAACAAAATTATCATATAATACAATTGTGTGCACGAACACTCAGTGCACAGAAGTATTATTACGCGGGTAACCACTATGAACACGTGATTACTACTGCACGCACAACCATTCTGGTGCCACAATAGATTTAATTCTCTTTGTGTGCACGGATATGGTTCCCCATGCGCACAATGATTCCAGCCTCATGTGCACATGGATTATTTCCCTACATGCATGACAATTATAGCCTTTCCTTGGAAACTCATGACCATTATTACAAATTTAACCAACAAGAAACTCAATAATTGCCATACTCTACATGTGCGACAACAATTACTGAATAACAACATCACTCTTACTTGTACTAACAACATTATGCAGAATAATGATAATTGATCATATGCAACATCATACAAGAAATAAACCCATATTAAACATAAATAATTAAGAATGTAGTAAATTAGACAAGCACATAAAGAACACTTATATTTTTATAAAGAGTCACCAACTGCGCGCATAGCTCAAATGTTCCTTGCAACCATAGACTATGTTGCTCATATAATTTCAGCAATAGGTCACCCCCAAGTTGGGGCTTAAACTCTAATGAGGGGAAAGGATTCCAAATGATAGGCTAAGGTTTGATAATCAACGGAATTGTTCAGTCCAAGGTTCCCACTATTGCAACTATCCTACAATCTATCATTCCCCACATACCTGTCCCACCCCAAGAAGTGTGCCCCTTCTCTGCTTAATAGTCCCCTGGCTTCCCCACTTCCCTTCCAAGGCTTTATCAATAGGTCGGACATGAAGTCTCAGAGCCCTGTAACTAATGCCCATCACACCAGGGAACAATTCCTAGAAAATAGCTCACATGGAGAAAATGCTCATGAGCCTAACAACCTGCCTCTTCGACATCATATCTCTCACCTGGAGAGAATGTTCATGGGATTTGATAGCCCGCCTCTTTGACAACAAATAATACAGTTCAATATGGAAAACCCATTTTTCCTATCTTTTCTTTCAGAAACGGTAATGGTCATTCAAAGTTTATATAGTCTAGATGATGAAGAAAATGATTGAATCCCCCCAAAATGAATGAGTTCTCCCCCCAAAATACAATAACGTTCAACCATATATTTGCATGGTCATAATTAGACACTTGTCACCTTCAAAGTTATCTTTATCCACTTGGTGACTTGTTCCCATCCCTCGGGAACTTAGGATAAATAAATATCCATAATTATACTTTTTAGAAATATTAATAAAATATTCCCTTGGACTTAAGTCCCCCCTTTTCCCTTTTCGGTGGAGTTTATCCCCTAGTCTCTTTTTGTTTGATATTTTTGTGCGCAGTGATGTGACATTATTTTTTTTTTGTAAATAAAAAATTGTATTTCTTGATTATTCATTGTCAATGTACAAAAATGAAATGTGTCAAAGGCTTGCCACCTATTCCGCCAAACTAGTGGAAACCGAAATAGATGGCAACCTTTTATACTTATGGCCAAAAATAGAAATTTCCACTTGCTCCACCATATAGTTGGAAACTAGAGCAAGTGGAATCTGATGTTATTGATAGTTATGTCTAGACATACATTCAAAAACTGATAATTCAAACTAAACAGAAAACCCGAGCAGGGAGACAAGAAAATAAACCCCATTTCCATGCAAGCGAGACGCAGAGGGATGAGAAACTTTAAACATTAGGAGGAATGTTATAATAGTGTAACCTTCCATCCAGAGAGCCTCCATGAGGAGTGTCGTCATTGGGTATGAGTGAAAAGTATTGCACATAGGTCAGGCGCCTCTTTTTTGCTGGCGCATTCGAGAAGGCATCAAACAACATGTCAATTATGTTGCTAATAAGGGTGTGCCGGTGGAGATGCTCCATAATATAGCCCCTCATCTTAAATATGAGCTCAAATTTCTCCGGACTAAAGAGACTGGGTGGAATCTTGTCACATTCTACTTCTGGGTTGAGTAGTGGGGGGGCGGTTGGGCAGTCCGTCATGGGGATTTACTCATGGACTATGCAAATGACTCCTTCCATGGTTGTCGATGTATCCATTGCTCCAATGTTGGTGTTGGGTCTATCCTGGGAATCTAGGACCGTGTAGAGGAGGGATTCTATTGGAACCTGAATTGGTTCCTCCGGGAATTCCTCCTCCACGAAGGCTATTGGAGGCATAGTCAGCTTCTTGATTTGTTGTGTCCTAGCTATCGATGAATCCCTCTCCAATTCATGCAGGCATCTCTTCCTTGCAACATAATAGTACCAGGAGGGTCCCCTCCTAGGTTTCCCTCTCTCACATGGCATGACAGAGCCTAGAGGCTAGAGAAATCTGAGAGGACTAGAGCTGGATCACCAAGCAGAGTGAAGAAACAAAATGGTGAATGCCATGGCCAATATGGAGTATTATCCAAGGGGATGATAAGATCGTGCAACCTCCTCATGTACATGTTATCATCCCCTTGCCATTACTCAATGAGGGTGCCATCAAAACTTCATGGGGGAGTTGTCCTCCCATCCTCTGTGTACATTTATGGTCATCCTCGATCTGAGAATCAGCCTTGGGGTGGCGGTCGGCCATATTTATAGTTTGTATTGCATGGGGATTGTGTGGCCTCCCCTGGGATACGTGTCACTCCATACGGGGGGGATACTCTCCTCAGGATAAATCGATACATCTGGTCATTAGCTTGGGGTGTGGGGAGATTCAAGAATCCAATTGGATCAACTCTTCTTTTGAGTCCACTCCCTCGTTGGCTAGGCAATCTACAATTTTTTTGGTGTCTCTTTTCACATGTGAGGGGATGAGTGTGAGATGGGGCAGAAGGAGGGACCTAAAGTCTTCCAACAATCCTAGTAATCTCCATCTTGGTGAAATCTCTAAGGGGTGTGAACCATGGATGATTTTGGAGATGAGCTAGATAATTACCTAGGAGTGCCCTTCCACTATGAGATGAACCATGTTGTGACTAATTGCCATATTAATCCCATTGAGAAGGCTCCAGAGTTATGCATCATTGTTTTTGTTGAATTCCATATATCTTGTTGTGATATGTAAAATTCTCCCCTCATTGTCGCGTAGTACCCCTCCAAAACTCGTCGGCCCTGGATTACCCTTTGAAGAACCATCGAAATTTAATTTGACAAATACAAGAGGGGGACGGGACCAAGTGTTTAGAGTACAGGAAAATTTTGATTGGGTGAATGACGTTCTTTCGGGGATCCTTGGAGAGGTTTATCTGTCAGGCCTGAAGGATGTGACTTTCCGAGGGATTGCACTTCAAGTCTTCCTGAGTCCATTGCTTAGCTCTGATTGTTTCCCAAACCAGGTTGAGGATCTTTGTCTAAGTAGAGTGAAAGGGGGGGGGAATGTTGGGTATGTGTTATATTATTTACACGAGTAGTAGTGTCTGAGCATATGCGCCAGGCACGCAGGGGTTCAAGGGCAGTGCCCCCGAAAAAAAAAATTATGCATCGGGACTGCATTTTTCGGGACCACATTATATTTAGGTGTTTTTTCAGCACATGGTTTCTTTGCCGATGGTTTTCTATTTTTGGTTAAGGAATTAAGGTTTTGGACTAATCCAGGTCATTGGGTTAAGGTTTTGGATGCCGCTGGCTCCTATATGCATTTTGTATTGTAAACATTGTAATATGATGAATAATATAGAATATGTTGGTTTTCCCGGTTTGGGTTTCCAAGGGAAAAGTCTCTGTGTAATGTTTGTATTTTCCATTGTATCTTTTATGTTCCTTTACTGAATATTTGTTTGTAGTAGATATTGTACAAGGTTAGAATTTACATTTGTTATCAAAGCTTTATTAGCTTCAGGGGGATGCCTTTGTGGTCAAGGGTTTGACTCGAGACTGTGATAAGCCTTGTTATAGTGGGAGATCTGCAGTATTGTTTTTCAGGTGAAAAGAAATGGCAAGCAATTCGAAGATGGAGATCGAGAAGTTTAATGGGAAAAGTTTTGAGTTGTGGAAGCTCAAGATGGAAGATATGTTGGTGGACAAAGATTAGTGGATCGTGGTAGATCCAGGTACTTCACCTACAGGAACTTCTGCAGATGACTGGAAAAAGTTGGATCGGAAGGAAAAGAGCACAATCTGATTGTGTCTCTCCGATTCAGTATTACTGAATGTGTTAGAAGAAGCTACAAACAAGGATTTATGGGAAAAGTTGGGGAATTTGTATCAGTCTAAGTCCCTGCTAAATAAACTATTCCTGAGAAAGAAGTTGTATAACCTGAGGATGAGAGATGGAGACTCGATGGCAGAGCATTTGAACACCTTCAATACCGTGGTAAGTTAGTTAGTATCTGTTGAGATTAAAATTTTGGATGAAGATAAATGTATCATTTTTTTGTGTTCTTTACCAGACTCATGGGATAGTCTGGTTGTGGCCATAGGTAGTAATACAACTTCCTTGAAGTTTGAATAAGTGGTCTCATCCTTGTTGTCTTAGGAGATGAGACGGAAGAATATGGAAGGACATAGCACAGACACATTATTTTCAAGAGGATGCTCCCAGGAAAGAAATAGATCTAATTTCTCAAGTGGGAGATCTAAGTCTAAGGATAGATCTAAATCTCTAGAAAATTTTGTAAGCGTATGTTGGAGATGTGGAAAAGAATGGAACTACAAGAAGCAGTGTTGATCCAAAGTTGAGAAAAAAAATGGATCTAAAAAATCTTCTTCTATAGAAGAAAAGACCTCAAAGGAAGAAGGAGGGGATGTGTACTTGGCCTCTTCAAGCACACATGTAAATCATGAGGCATGGTTGGTTGAATCTGGTACATCATTTCATATAACTCCCCACAAGGAGTGGTTCTGCGAATATGAAAAGTATGATGGAGGTAATGTTTTCTTAGGTAATGATTCAACAACCAGAATCATAGGAAAAGGAAGAGTCAAGTTGAGGCTCATAGATGGAAGGATTAGAACACTGCCTGGTGTTCTGCACATCCCAAGTTTGGCCATAAATTTGATTTCTATAAGAAAAATGGACAATGAAGGGGTAAAAACAATATTTGAAAAGGAAACATGCAGGATGGTTCAAGGAGCAATGGTGTTGCTGAGGGGAGTTTGGTTTGGAACTCTGTATAAGCTTACTATTAGTGATGGATGTAATAGTTCCATTGTTCTTGATATTGGAGTTGAAGAAGAAAAAACTCCTACAATCTCTGGAGAAAAGGTTATGTTGTGGCATCAAAGACCGGGGCATATCGGAGAGAAGGGTCTTCGACTACTACATGGTAAAGGTATGGTTGAAGGTATGTCTAACTGCTCTCTGGATTTTGATTTCTGCAAACATTGTCTATATGGGAAGCAGAATCGAGTAAGATTCCCCTCTGGTGCAAAGAGGGTAGAAGGAATTTTACGGCTAGTTCACAGTGATGTTTTTGGACCTGTGTCGATCCCATCATTGGGAAAATCTATGTACTATGTCTCATTTATAGATGACTTCTCGAGGAATACTTGGATATATTTCCTCAGGAATAAATCTGAAGTCTTTGACAGGTTTAAAGAGTTTAAGGCTCTTGTTGAGAATCAAATAGAGAAAAGAATTAAAGTGTTGAGGATAGATAATGGCGGAGAGTTCTACGGGAATGAATTTGAATAATTCTGTAAGAAGTGCAGTATAGCAAGGTAGAAGACTACTCCTTATACACCTCAGCAAAATGGAGTTGTGGAAAGGATGAAGAGGACGCTGATGGAAAAAGCAAGGTGCATGTTTAGTGGTGTCGGGTTAGGGAAAGAATTCTGGGTAGAGGCAATGGGTATTGCATGTTACCTGGTCAACAGATCACCCTCATCAGTGTTGGATGGAAAGAATCCACAAGAGGTATGGATTGGTAAGGAACATTCTCTCACACATATCAAGGTTTTTGGCTGTGATGCATATGTTCATGTTCCAAAAGAAAATAGGAGTAAGATGGATAAGAAAGATGAAAAGTGTATCTTTATTGGATATAAAGATGGTCTCAAAGGTTATAAGCTTTGGAACCCAGAAACTAAGAAGGTAGTGTATAGCCAAGATGTGGTATTTAGAGAAATGAAGGATGTTGTTAAACAGGAAGTCCTACCAAGTAAGGAAGAACCAGAGAAGATAGAGTTTTATTTAAAGGATGATGAATCAAACTCTACAGAAGAACATGAATCAGAAGAAGAATATCCTCATACTCCAGTATTGAGGAGATCGGATCGAGAAAGAAGACTACCGGAAAGGTATAGTCCATCTGATTTCCGTTCAAATTTTTCTTTGTCTATTACTGATGATGATCCTAGAACAGTCAAGGAAGCAGTGGATTCAGAGGATGGAAATCTCTGGAAAAGGTCCATGGATGAAGAAATGGCATCTTTGGATAAGAATGAGGCTTGGGATCTAGTGGAGTTTCCAAATGGAAGAAATCCCATTGGCAGCAAATGGGTATTTAAAAATAAGTTGAACGCAGAAGAAAAAGTGGAGAAATACAAAGCTTGGTTAGTAGCAAAGGGTTATTCCCATGTTGAGGGAATTGATTTTGGTGAGATTTTTTCTCCTGTTGCCAAGTTAACCTCCATAAGATTTACGTTATTTGTTGCTGCTACATTTGATTTTGAAATAGAACAAGTGGATGTGAAGAAAACATTCCTACATGGGGATCTGAAAGAAGAAATCTATATGAAGCAACCAGAAGGTTATGTTGTTAAGGGAAAGAAGGAGATTGATCCAAATTTGTACTGACAATTGATTGGATCATTGATGTATCTGGTTAACACCAGACCTGATATATGCTATGTAGTGAATGTACTTATTCAGTTCATGAGTCAGCCGAGACAGACTCATTGGATAGTAGTGAATCATGTATTGAGATATCTACGAGGCACAATTGGATATGCCTCCAGTGTAGACTTGAGTTTGTAGGGATATGCTAATGCAGATTGGGAAGGGAGCACAGTGGACTGAAAGAGCACATCCGGTTGTTGTTTTACCTTGGGGTCTACCATGGTTTCCTAGTGCAGCAGGAAACAAAGCTCTGTGGCCTTGAGTACCACAAAATTAGAGTACATAGCATGAGTGTGGTGATCCACAAAGAAGTGTGGCTTCACAAGCTCCTGACATATTTATTTGATCATGATATGGATCATACCATTATTTATTGTGATAACCAGAGATGTGTGAAACTCTTTGAGAACCCTGTGTTTCACGATAGATCGAAACACGTTGAGATAAATAATCATTATATCAGAGACATGGTGCAGAGGAAAGTAGTACACATGCAATACCTTCCTACAGATAAGAAGATTACAAATATCTTCACCAAACCTCTTTCCAAGAGAAGTTCAAGTACTTATGTGAGAAACTTGTCCTGGTGTAGAATGCCTCCCTAGATGAGAGGGAGTGTTGATGATTACAACTTCGTGAGTATCCTCCAGGACACAAAATGAGTGAGTCGGCCCGTGAAAGATCCCATGAGTTGGGTGTGCCCATGAGATGGGTGTGTTGTTCCTCTCTGAGACTAACATGGAATGTTGTGTGCCTCTGTGTGGGGTGAGAATTCCCATGATATGGGTGTGTCGATGTGTGTGCCCTTATGTGGGTGAGAATTCCCATGAGATGGGTGTGTTGTTTGAGATGAAACGATGTGTACCCCTGTGAGGGGTGAAGGTGCCCATGTGATGGGTGTATTGTTCTCCTCTATGTAGAGAGTTGAGACGATGTGGTACTCCAGATGATTCTCCTCTGAGACTCAATGAGATAGAGACCTTTTGAGTAGGACATCCCTGTGGCTGAGCACAGGTGGACGTGCCCCTAGTGGATGAGAACTAGTGGGTGTATGAGATCCCTTGCTATATTTTATGAGAGTAAGATTTACCTATAACCCTAATTGTGATGTAAAGGGTATAGGTCGGCCCTACCATAAAGTGAAAGATAATTAATGTAAAAGATAATTAATATTATAATTATTAATTATATTTTGAGTTATTGAGGTCGTCCCTACTATTCTAATAGACACATCATTTGATGTAATAATTTTTGTATAAATAAAGGTGAATCCCCATTGAGGAAACACACTTATCATTGTGTCATCTCATGATTTCAGAAGTTGAGGTCTTAAATTATGAGAACTGAAGMAACCTTTTGTGTGCTAGGTTTGGTGATGGTTGGGGGATCTTCTCTTGAGAATATAGCAAAGGATTGGTTGGGTTTTCTTCCCTTGTTGAGAAGGGTTTCTTGGGATACTTCTTGTGTTCTTGTGCATGGTTATTCTTATTATGATCTTGGTTTACTACAACTAATGCATTKCTGCTACAATGCTTATGGTTCATATAATGCTAAACATAATTTAAATTAAAATGCATGAACATGAACTAGCATAGTGAGAAAATTAACAAAAAAAAGGTCCCCTCATTCAATTAGAAAGAGACGACTCAAACAAACAATTCATTTGGTTTAAAATATCAGAAAATGGTAACACCATCATAATTGCAACATGTTATTTTTGCCCACAAGTTTCAAAAACTTACAAAATTAGGGGGCTTGACCACAAAGACCCCTTTGCAGCCTTAAAAAACGATATTGCAGCGTACTCTCAACTAAGTGAAGTCAGGGATTTCAATGCTAGGAAAACAAATGAAAAAGCTAGTATTCTTCACTATAAGGAAGACCACAATCCCATTTGGCTTACATAAGAAACAAATCATCAGTGGACAAGAGTTTCATAGGACAACAAAATATGCAACCTTTCTTGGGAGAAAATGATTACTCTATGTGGGGCATTTGACTTAGCCATTTGTAATGGGTTGGCTAGATGGGCGAATTTAGGTAATTTCACCCGCAATACCTACAACAGAGCAAGTGTAGTAGACTATGCAATTTGATCACATGGATTGTGTGAGAAAATGGAATAGGTTTTGATTTGTGAACAATTGTGGGAATTGAAATCTGATCATAGACCAATCTATTTAAGTTTCACTTGGGATGAACAACAACAAAGTGGGACAAAAATAGGTACATTCAACAATCTCCTTCAAAGGGCAGAATTCTTATGACTCAAAAAAACTATAACACCTTCAAGATAGCACTAGAGAGGATATTTAACAAGGAGAAAATTTCATCCCAGGGCCTCCATAGTCTTGAGCTAACAAAGTTAATTCAAAGAGCACTTACAAAATGAAAAAGAGAAAAAAATAGGAAATCTGAAACAAATTGTTTTCCAGTTAATGCTTGGTTTGATGAGGAATGAAAAACAACAAAGAAAAATTTGAAAGATTCAAGCCAGAAAGAAATAAACATAAAATCCTACAAACAAATTGTAAGAAATAAAAAAGTTGATTTCATGATCTCAAGGAGGGAGGAACTAATTTTCTTGGGGAAAAATAACCCCAAGTTATTTTGGAAGGAACTTCAAACCAGAAATAAAAAAACTAAAAATAATATCACAACTTATCAATGGTTCGAGTATGCAAAGAAAATCTATGAGAAAGATCTTAAGGTTGACCGCCCTCCCTTGGTCATCACTACTACTAAGCTCTTCACCATGCAAGAGATTGAGGTGGGTATCAAAAAGTTGGGGGTTGGAAAATCAAAATATTTAGTCGAACTCCAAACAAAATATCTAAAATGGGATTCAAAAACTCTTGCACCTCACATTATGAAAATTTTCAACAACATAATTCAATAAGGATCCCCTACAGTTTGGAAAACAAGTATAGCAATATCGGTTTTCAAGATTGCATATGTCAACAATCCCTCCAAATATAGGAATATAATGATAAACCCCTCATTTGCAAAGTTATTCGGGAGTATGCTAGAAAATAGAATAAGAAGGTGGGCATAAGAAAGAGATAAGAGCGCCAAAGGGAAATCAAGTTTCAGACCTAAACACTCAGTGATTGATCACGATATAACTCTAAGGAACATGATTGAAAAGGTGAGGGACAAAAAAGAGGAAGTCTTTTCTTTCTTTGTCGATTTCAAAAAATCTTTTGACACGGTCCCTAGAGATAAGCTTTGGAATAGAATGGAGGAACTTGGGGTTCCTATGCACCTTAGAGAAACCATCCATAGGCTATATGAGAAGGTTAAATTCAAAATCAGAATGCCAACTAGTATCTCCGAAATTTTTAGGAGTGATATAGGGGTCAATAAAGGGTGCCCATTGTCCCCTATCCTTTTTGGTTTATATATAGACAAACTTGAAGAGTGGTTAAACTTGCAGGAGCGTGATGGTGCTCTTTTGGGAAAGTTTGTGATAAGGCTTTTCTTGTATGCAAATGACCTTATTCTTATTACTAAATCTTCTCTCAGGTTGCAAGAACACTTAATTTCCCTTGAGCACTTTTGTAGTATAGCGAGGATGCAAGTCAATACTAGCAAGATGAAAGTGGTAGTTTTCTCTAGCAAAAGAAAACAAAAAAATAATCAACATAAGTTCTACTTTGAAGGAAGCACTCTTAATGAAGTGGCATATTACAAATACCTCGGAATTGAATTCAACAAAAATCTAAGTTGGGAAGGTTGCAGAAAGAAAACAACTTTGGGAGGTTGGAAAACGTTCTATTCTTTTCAAAATAGGTGCATAGAGGCATAGCTATGGGATTGGAAGAATATGCAAACTCTCTTTGGGATTTTAGTGATCCCGGTGGTTCTCTATGGTTATGAAGTGTGGGATAGTAGTACATCTAACCTACAATGGAAGAAAATTGAGAAGATCCAAAAACGCTTGATTACAAACAAGTTTAAAATTAAAAGTATAGTTCCTTATGATATCACGCTAAGTGAAATGGGGGTTGCTCCTATTGAATCAATTTATATGGTGTGTCTCATAAGATATCTAAAAACAATTGGGCAAATGGAAGATGGTTGGTGGCCTAAGGTTGTCTTCAATGACATATTGTGCAAAAGAAAGAAGATGTGGATGCGACAAAATATTAAATGGCTTAGTAAATGGGATATTCACTTGAATAGGTTCCCCACGAAGAATAAAGAGATAAAGGCTGTTGTTATTGATAGGGTCCACAAGCAATCATGGGATATATGGCTAGGGAGAAAGAAAAAATATTATATTGAAGAGTTTAACCCCACTTACAATCACCATAAAAAAGAATACATAGGGGCCAATAGATCTTGGAGATCCAAAATGCTTATTTCCCAATTAAGAACCAATTCCCATCAACTTTGTTGTGAAACTGGGCATTGGAAAAGACCAAAGGAAGATTGGGAAGAAAGGGTGTGTATGTTTTGCACCTCTGGAAAAGTGGAAACATAAAAACACTTCATTTTAGAGTGTGAAGTTTTCAAAGACAACAAGGACAACTATGTAACTATATTGACAACTAGCTCTTGGAATAATTTATTCAGTGAGGGGACAATGGAGAAAGTGGGAGAGCTCATTATCAAGTTGAATAGGAAAATGAATGAAATGCATAAATCAGTGTATGAGGCGGTCTGTCGCATAGGCTATTGTTAGCCCCATGGACATTAAAATTTATTTATTTATGTGGAATTAACAAAACCTATCACCGCCAACTTAATTAGGTGAATATTTTACTTTTTGACCACTAAAGTAGCGGCTCCGCACACACCACTAAAACTAAAAACATTAAAAAGTGAAAAACGCCAAACGAGAGAGTAAACAAAGAGGGGAGTGATTCACTCACGAGCATTGAATTGAATTATTATTTTTTCACATAAACCGAAGGATTTATGTTCATTAAAAAGGTATAGTCGAAACTACTTAGTACAAAAATGAGAACTAAATAACAGAGAAGAATTATGGTTCATTCCAAACTCCTATTCTATCTCTAAGATTTCTTCACATTCTAAGACTGCTACATATCTAAAAAGAGTAAATTTAGTAATATATACCACTAATATAAACTACAAAGAAAAACATAATTAAGCATTAGAGTCTCGAGCCTAACATATCTCTTTTTCTATCTTGTCATCAGCTTCAAATGGCTCCAATGGAGCGTTAATATCCGGGAGTTGAGAGGCCTCCAAAGTAGTTGAACCACCATTTCCCCCACTTAAGGGAGAATTCCCATGATCCTCTTCTTGCTGAGCGAGTTGTGGCTTGAGAGATTCAACTTGGGTTCTAAGAAAATCGACCTCATCCTGTAACTGCCCCACCATAACACTATGCTGGACCAATGTGTTCAKAGAAAAGGAGATGGTTGAATTAAGATCACTAACCATAAGTACCAATCATTGACACTCCATGTATTCATTGTCCTCCATATCCACCTCTTGACTCACATATTTTTCTTTKTTTTCCATGACTAGCCAATTACTCGAAGATTCCAACGCTTGATGTCGCGAGTAGGAACAAAATGACGGGAAAATAACCACGACTGAACAAGCAAGCTACTTCCCAATACACAAGATAGATTGCARAATAGACCACAATCAATCTTATCCAACATGAATCTAAGAAACAACACAATGTCCAGAATTCCCTCATCGGATTTAAGAACAGAACCACCAAGCCAAATTAGTACCATGCATGCACTTTGTACTTGAGCATATGAGATCAAATAATCTCCCACAAGGTGGCCATGTGAATGCTCCAGGTTACTGACAACATTGTCCAAATTCAAAATCCTAACCTATACTTCCATCGCATTACCATTTGCATCCATAATGGAAATGTTCCCATCCTATGTATTTTCCATCAGTCTAGTAATGAGAATGTACTACTCTCGCACCATCACACATGAACTCCTCCTGCACCCATGAGCCAAATTACCATTTCCACTTGCAATACTTAATGCTTGTATTTCCCATGGATCCGATATATGACACTATATTATGCCCTACATGAACCAACTACGCGGCGTCATATAGACGCAAAAATACTCTACATGGCCCAAACAGGCCCAACCCAAATTCCAATCC
Organism: Picea mariana; assembly: GCA_032191745.1. Lineage (NCBI taxonomy): Eukaryota > Viridiplantae > Streptophyta > Pinopsida > Pinales > Pinaceae > Picea > Picea mariana. Next base: position 3,452 of record JASDQU010739236.1, on the reverse strand, counting down.
CTCTTCATTAAGGAGGGGTAACAAAATTCACCTCCCCAATAACCCCCAAGGAACTAAGGGTTAGGCCAATGGCTATGTTGGCCATTTCATGAGATTCTTTATTATTTTCTTAGAGAATATGGAAGAAATGAAGTGAGATATTGGACATTGAGATCCAAATATCCTCAATGAGAACCTTCAAGCCAACATCCTTGGGAATGGATCCAGTGACAAAATATCTGATAGTATTTTTGGAATCTCCCACAACACTCAAATGTGAAACATGTCTTTGTTTGGATAACTGAATCCCTTGAAAGATTGCAAAATCTTATGCCTTTTTATTTGAAGTTAGGCCAAGATTCCAATAAGAGTCTAATTATCAAGTTCCTATGGGGCCATACCACACCCCTCCCGCACTTGCATCCCCTAGATTTCCTTTAGAATCCCCATGAAAGAAAAAAGTATAACACGATTGAGAAGACAACCAAGAGTGAAATTCCCTTGGTGAAAAATGAAGTTGTCAGGATGATCTCTGACACACCTTGGTGCTAATAGTTATATGAATGTTTGGCTTGGACATCCAGAGTTCCTCCTCTGGGTCTAAATTCTAGGGAATCACCACTCTTAATCTCTTGGAGTTTAAATATTTTGTCAATTGTCCCAATGAGTGTGTAGCTACAAAAAATGGATTTGTATGTTTATTTTTTAAAATGACTCTATTTCTCTCTAGCCATAGTTTCCATCACATATATTTAGGAGATGTCTTCCACTCTCTTTGGAACATAGATTTACCATTAAACTATCTCAGATAGAATGACCCCCACTTTCCCAACAATGTTTTAGTAGATGTAGGTCATGTTACCTTGTGAAACAATTTCGAATACACTAATTTGACATACCTTTTGATCCAGGTGGATATTGGTGGCCACCCACCTATTCCACTTGGACCCCCACCATTGCTTCTTTCAGTTTTGTAGTTTTCCCACAGTTTACTATTTTTAGCAGTTTTTCGGGTCCTGAACTTCTGGAGACATTTTGAGGCCCTAAACCACGTTTTTTTGGGGTATGTTACGATTGCAAAATTTCATCATGATATTTTGTGGAAATGTTGTAGTCCTCGGATAGATCTTTCCAATGGGCTATCATACGCCTAAAACAAAGATCGTATGCAAAAGTTACGACCCTGGGAAGTTGATGTACCAACTTACCCAAACGGGGCCCACATGACTTTTGGCGCTTCATCTCCCAGGGTTAGGTTTTTGGATGTCTAGGACTTTTGGAATTCCCATTTATTGTAAAAGGGCCTTCAGAGCCTCATTGTAATCATCTTCTCATGGATGCAAATAGCGGCCACATATCTTCTCAGAGATAAGCTACCAGCGCCCTAGCTAGTTTATTTCCATTCTGTCTGTAAGCATATTTCAGTCATTTGTTATTAATGAAATGAAGTCTTATTTCTGCTGCATCTCTGTGTTTATGTGTATTTCTATATTTCATTGTGTTCCTACATAAATCCGGATCAGTGGTATCAGAGCGGTTTTCTCATTCTCGATCCTTCTTTGCATGTCCCCAACGAGATCGGGGTATAAGGAGTTGGGGCTCGATCTGGTTGAACCTTTGCAAGATCATCCTCGCAAACCCCAACGACCACCCATGGGGGAAGAAAATAAAGATGAGGGAGCAGGAGATCCTATCAAAATGTTGCTCGAGGAGGCCCTCGAGAAACAAAGGAATGCGATGATGGACAACTTTGCCCATATTCTTCAATGGATTTCGACTGGCGGTGCATCGACATCTAGCAGCCACTCTGGAGGTGCCACTCCTTTTAAGGTACAAGTAAACTTTGACATTCCCATATTTGATGGCAAATAGATGCAGATGTCGTAGATAGATGGTTGAATCTGTTAGAAGGATATTTCTCGGTTCATGACTTTTCCGACCGAGAAAAGATTATTTTTGCACTCCTCAAAGCCGCCCCCCATGTCAAAGAGTAGTGGGAAACCTACTCGGAGCAAGAGGGCAAGGGGGAACCCTCTTTGTTCTTGGCCACACCCACTTGGAATTCTTTCCGAGATGCCATCAAGGAACAATATTATCCCGTGGGGAGCTATAAGGACAAATACATACAATGGACTACGTTGCGGCAACAAAGGGACCAAGATGTGCATGAGATNCAGTTGTCTGCACAGATACATTCAGGAGGAAATGGAGTTCCTCGACATCTCCTCACTTGGTGTGGCATACCGATATGCTGCCAAGATTGAGCAGAAGTTCAAACAGAAGAAGCGAGACTTTGGGTCTGCAAACCAGAAGCACGGGAAAGGTACTCCCAAACTACAAAACAAAGGACCAAGCCAAGGTGGGGCAGCCCAAGACAACCCACCAAATCCACAAGCAAATAACAACACCACGAAGCCAAAAAAGGACACGGGGAAGTGGTGTGAGTTCCATAAGAGCTCCACTCACAACACAAGTGAGTGTCAGGCCAAGCAGTCACTGGTAGCCGAGTTGAAGGCTTCTGAATTGGATGCATGCTTTGAATCTGAATCAGAACCTGACAAGGGGAATGACAGGGGGAAGAAGATTATCGATGCGGATCCCAACACCACCATTTCCACCACAAAGATTCAGAAGGAGGAACCAGAAGATCTAGAGGAGGCTGAGCGTCTCTTCCATTCCAAGATGTGGGTAAAGGGTTCCCCATTGCAGTTCATTGTCGACAGCGGGAGCCAGAAGAACCTCATCTCGGTAGAGGTCGTGAAGCGGTTGGGATTTCTGACCATAGCACACCCACAACCATACACCATCGGGTGGTTGCACCAAGGACGGGACCTCCGCGTCAGTCGACAATGTCACCTTCCCTACAACATCAAGCCCTTCACGGATCAGGTATTATGTGGCATTGCTCCTCTTGATGTTTCTGATGTATTATTAGGCCAACCGTACTTGTGGAAGAGACATGTTGTGTATGAGTCTAGGCCTCATGCTGTTATTATCACTTTGGGCAATAAGATGTAAAGGATACCGGAGATAGCACCGCCTACCACCATCTCTTTGGTTACTGCAAAAAAATGCAGTAAGCTCATTTCCAAAACCAGGAAATTTGTTTTCCTGATGATTCACCCTTAGGGAAAGAAGAAGACTGTGGCCATGACCTCCAGACAAGGCCCCATTGCACAAAAACAATAGATGGATAAGGTCGTGGAGGAGTATGAGGAGATATTCATGTCCCCTGCAGGGGTGCCTCTACACTGCCAAGTGAAGCACCCCATCGTTCTGACCCCAGGTGCACCGCTGCCCAATGGACCCATATACCAATGCTCTGTCCTGGAGAATGAAGAAATCAAGAGGTAGATTCAGAAGATGTTGCAGAAAGGTCACATCTAGCCGAGTTCATCACCCTGTGGGGGCCCGATCATATTGGTGCAGAAGAAGGATGGGACTTGGAGACTCTGCATTGACTATCGGGCACA
>JASDQU010739235.1:235898-247235 GCA_032191745.1 Picea mariana | reverse complement strand
GCCCTTCAAAGCCATTTCAAGATGAAGCATTTTGTTTTCCTCTTCTGAACTAAATTGTAATACAGGCATGTTTGACTCAAAAGGCCAATAAAAAAAAATAAAAATAAAAACAAACCAGAAAGAAAAAGAAACCAAAACAAAAAAATATGTACAAAAGGCATATCTAAGAGTTGTCAGGTGAAATACCTTTTGAGAGCTTGACCATTCACCAGGAAGGTGTTTGGCTGTCCCTCTAAATTCTGTAGGCAGAAAGAACTAGGACCTAGTTTTTAAGTGATTAAGAATGGTCCCAACCACATGTTTTGGAACTTAGTATGCTCGCATTTCCCCTCATGAGGTTTGTCCCACTTGAGGACAAGATCACCTAACTCAAAATTCCTGTTTGAGGCATAATTCGAATCGAACCAGCTTTTGACAATATGTTGATGTTGATCCGGTTTTTGTTTTGCTTAAGCCCTTACCTCTTCTAACTTCAACAAAGCATTAATCCGACTTTCCAAAGGAGGATAGTCTTCTTCCTGAACCTTCTGCGATAACTGTAGAGATGGAAGGAGAACATGCGGTGGAAGAATTGGTTCCCTTCCGTAAACGAGGAAAAATGGGGAATTACCAACAACAATTTTCAGAGTTACCCTATCAGCCCAGATTGCATTGTATAGTGCATTATGCTAGTTTTTGTGGTTTTCGGAGACTGTCCTTTTGATGATCTTGATCAAGTTTTTGTTTGTCGATTCCGCCAAACCATTTCCTTGGGGGTAATAGCTGGCATAATATTTTAGTTTTGTTCTTTTTTCTAAATCAAAGGCACTCATGTCTAGAGACAAAAAATAGGAAGCATTATCGAACACTAGACATTCAGGAATACCAAAACAAGTGATGATGTTTGAATTAAGGAAATATATTACTTGATTGGTGTTTACCACTTTTAATGGCATAGCCTCGGACCATCTAGTGAAATAGTATGCCGCTGTAATGATGTATTTATGCTGCTGTGAGGAGGTGGGGTTAATTGGGCTAATGATGTCAAGACCCCACTACTCAAAAGGGAAATCCACCGAGATAGGTTNGGGTAATAGATGGCATAATATTTTAGTTTTGTTCTTTTTTCTAAATCAAAGGCACTCATGTCTAGAGACAAAAAATAGGAAGCATTATCGAACACTAGACATTTAGGAATACCAAAATGAGTGATGATGTTTGAATTAAGGAAATATATTACTTGATTGGTGTTTACCACTTTTAATGGCATAGCCTCAGACCATCTAGTGAAATAGTATGCCGCTGTAATGATGTATTTATGCTGCTGCGAGGAGGTGGGGTTAATTGGGCCAATGATGTCAAGACCCCACTACTGAAAAGAGAAATCCACCGAGACAGGTTGCAGTGAGAATGCTGCCTTCTGTACTCATCCATAAGCCTTTTGATAGATTACGCATTTGCGACATAATGCATGGGCATCTTTGGAAAGAGTGGGCCAATAATACCCTGCCCTTAATACTTTGTGGGCAGTAGTGTCTCCATCGAAATTCCCACCAGCTTCTCCTGCATTTAATTCTGATAAGACTTTATCTGCTTCATCTCTTGCTAGACAATGCATAAGGATTCCATCAGGTTTTTTTTCGAAACAATATACCATTCACCAGTTGGAAAGGTGTAGATTTTAATCTCAATGCTCTCCTCTTTTTTGGATCAAGGTGACGAGGAGATGAACCATGTGTTAGATAAAACTTAATGTCATCATACCAAGGAATTATTGAATTTTGTACACAACAAATTTGATTTTGATTATATTGATCTTCAATTAACATACCGGCTTGATTCTGCTGTTTTATAACTGAATCAACAACTAATTTACATAGACCTTGGCCTCTAACAATTTGTGCTGGAGTGATCTCGAGGTCATATTCTTGTAAGGATGTGACCCAGTTCGCCCATTTCTCACCCAGTTCCTTCTGTAATAACAAATTTCTGATAGCGGGGTAAGGAACAATGACTTTAGTTCTAGATTTCAGTAAATAAGATCGAAAATGTTTTACCGCTTCAAAAACAACGTAAGCCTGCTGATCTACCGCTGAATAATTAAGCTCTTCTCCCTTAAAGATTGAGCTCATAAAGGCAATAGGAACTTCGTTGTTTTCAGAATTCTTTTGAGTTAGCACAACGACATAAGATTGATCGGAGGAAAACGTGTAAAGAGTGAAATCTCGCGAAAACTCAGGGCTCATTAGGCATGGAGCCTCCACTATGGATTTTTTTATTGATTCAAAAGATTGACTTTCTTGAGGTCCCCAATGGTATTGCACATCCTTTTTTATTAAGTTTTGTAATCGCCTCACCATTTCCAAAAAAAGCGGGACGAACCTTATAACAAAATTTATCTGACCTAAAATGGATTGCATAGACTTTTTGGAAGAGGGGGGAGGAAGTTTTGAAATGACTTGAGTCCTCTTGGGGTCAATGATTATCCATTCATTGGATACTATGAATCTGAGCAGCTTGCCTTTTTCCACTGCAAAGCTAGATTTTTTAGGATTTAGAGAGATGTCGTACTTACGACATCGTTGTAGAACAGATTTTAGATGAGCTAAATGATCTCCTTATTCTTTGAGAAAACAGTGACATCATCTAGATAGACTACTACAGATTGATTGATTAGACCGTGAAAAGCGATATCTATCGCTCTCTGGAAAGTGGCATAGACATTTATAAGCCCAAAGGGCATTTTTCTATAAGCATAGGTACCCCATGGAGTATGGAAAGTGGTTTTCAGCTGGTTTGGAGGAGACATGAGGACCTGGTTATACCCTAAAAAATCGTCTAGTAGTGACAATCTTTCATAACATGATACCTACTGGAGAATTTGTTCCATCGGAGGAACAGGGTAGTTGTCTTTATCAGATGCTCGGTTTAAATTTCAAAAATCGACACATAGTCGTATTTCGCCACTTTTCTTCCTCAGAGGGACAAGGTTAGAGATCCATTGTGTATGTCCTACTGGGAAGATTGTCTTTGCATTCAATAGTTTGTTTAGTTCCTTCTTGATCGTTGGTTCAAGTTTTGGGTGCATCTTTCTTAACTTCTGTTGAAACGTTTGAGTCTGGGGTTTCATGGGAATGATGTGTTGTATAATGTTAGGATCGAATGTTTTTAAATCATCATATGTCCAAGCAAAGACATCCTTAAATTCCTTAAGCAAATTAATAAAGGCTGACTTCTCTTGCTCAGAACATCCCGTTCCCAAATTGATGCATTGTGGAATATCTTTAGTTCCTAGATTCACTTTTTCATGGGTCAAGGAATAACTATTCATTTTACAATTTACTGATTTTCTGAATTTATCATGCAAATCATAAAAATTTTCTAATCTTACCACAGATTTTGGGATAGAATTTACCAGACCTGATGTTGATTCCAGAGACCTTGGGTCTGATATTACCATAAAATTGCGAATGTCTTCGTCGTGGGTGCCTTCATCGATAACCACACCTTGGAAAGTATCTTCCATGTGCAGGAAACTGATGATTTGTCGATCATCATCGAACACTCTCCAATTAGTGATATTTTCTGGGACGGATGGTCTAAACAACAACTCAACGAAAAACGTGTTTGGAGAAAGGCCTTCCATGGGAAAAAGTTTAGAAGAAACATTAGCCAACAAGTCAGCCTCAGAATTATTTAATGTTGAAATGGAATTAATATTAAATGTAGAAAATTTGTGCCTTAGATTCCATACCTCATCTTGATAAATTTTCAGGTGTGGAGATAGGCAATGAATGAAATTTCTTACGTGTCTGACCACAATTTTTGAATAGCCGAATACCATTAAATTATGTATTTTCAAATCTAGTGCCTTTCTGAGACCTTGCATAAGTGCCTTGTATTCAGCCGTATTGTTTGTGCATTCAAATTCTAATCGACAAGAGATCAAGGTCAATGAGAACAAATACTGCACCGGCTCCTTCTTTAGATTTGGATCCATCGAAGTAGAGAGACCATATGTGAGTCTCATTAGCTGTATGTGACACCTTAGGAAGAACTATTGACTGTGTGCATGTCATGAGTTTCGACTATTGTTCCAGGTTAGTAATGGTAGAAGTTTCAACCATGAAGTTACCGAAAAAGGTGTTCATTCCCTGCATTTCGGGTGAATTAGCGGAAGCAGTAAATGGTTCATTAGCATCATTTAAATCAGTTACCATAAGCTTGAGGTAACGCTCACGATTGATCTTGATTCTATTAGGCTTTCCAATCTTTGGCAACCACAAATGAGACCAGTCTTTCGCAAAGTAATGATGCAGCTGTTCGGACCAATCCCTACTTAAAAATAAGCCATATACTTCAGGGATGTCAACGACAATAATATCAATAATCTGGTGAACTTTAGGATTAGATGATAATTTGATAAGGACATTTTTAATTCACCTATTACCTTAACACTGGTCTGATCAAGCCGAATAATTTTCAGACTAGAAGGTTGAACTTCAGCATTGATTTTTTGGCAGACAAACCAAGGCATTACATTTTACGATGTGCTAGAATCTACCATAGAATTATGTACATTCCTATTGAAAATTTCAAAGGTCAACAAAAAAAGGTGGGACATTTCTACGAGTATTAACAATAGAACTTTGCTGGTTTTTAGTCGCAATCCCTAGAACTATTTTATCTACATTTGTTACACTTTTTATAGCAAGATCTCTTTTATCAGAGGGTTCTAGTGTCATTTTAACAGGGACCTTTTGAGGTGTTTTAGGGCTGTTTTCTGCAAATTTTTTGCTATTCAGATTGTTGTTTTTACTGTTTTCTGCAATGTTCTGACGCATCTTTTGCAGAAGAAAAGGAAATTTCAACAATTCATAAATAGAACTATTAGCTCTAAGTTTCTTAAGGTATTCAATCAAATAATATTCTAAACTTGGAGTTACCGAATTCTATTTAGTTTCAGTTTGTTTAAACTGTTTTTGGGGCGTATTAGTTCCAATTTCAGATGAAGATTTATTCTATGTTTTGCTTCTGGTATTGTAAGGATGCACCGTTTCCAAATTTTCTTGAAATATACTATCTGAAAAATGCTCGAAGATGTTGGGAGAGGACTCATCCTCTTCCACTGTTTCTGGTTCAACCACGTCTTCAGAAATCTCGGGGGGAACTAAGTTATCATGTTCTTCTAGGATTGTCTAGATAACATACTATAGGCTTCCTATATTAAGGCCTTTAGAATTTAATTTGGGTCAGTTTGTGGAAAAAGACTTTCTAAAAGGTGTTTTGTAAGACCCTTTGATTGAAGAATCTTCTTCAGCTGATCTCCTTAAATATACAACTTGATTTGACAATTTCTGAATGACCTTATGTAAACTTTCCAGATCTGAACTCTCTAATTGAGTTTTGATTTGGGAAGGTCTAGGAAGAATTTCTATTTTCTTCTTGGAAGATGGGGTAATCTCTGCCTCATTACTGATATTTTCTTTTAGGCTTAGAATATCTTTCTCAATTTGGCTTGCCTCCTCGAAGGCTTCCAATAATGTTGCCTTCTTAGACCTTTTTACCTAGATTTCTATGTTCTGGTGTAGGGATTTGGTGTAGTATGCAACGATAAGATTTTCAGCAGGCATTGAATCAATGGGGATTCGATTCTTTAATGTTAGAAACCTTTGATTAAAGTTTTTTATTTTCTCCTTGGGGTTCATCTTTAAACTAGAGGGTTCCATGACTAAGACTTCGGGAGATTTTTCGTCTCCGAATTTCTCAAGGAGACAAGATTCGAATCTATCCCAAGATACAATGGTGTGGGGTTGTTGGGAAAAATACCACATAGAGACATTGTGTTCAAATTTGTATATAAAAAGTCTACATACTACATCTTCATGTTCTATGCTTCAGAGTCTAATGGCTAGCATGAATTTTTTAATGTGATCCTCAGCGATTTTCTTGGAATCTGGATCAAATTTAGGAAGCCATTTCTCCAGATGTTTAGGCAAAGGATGCTGGGGTCCAGGTATGGCCACAACATCTTGATCGAGCTAAGGTCTGGTGGAATTGTTTGGATTTTTCATAGGTGTGGGTGGTGTTGAAGGCTGAGACGAAGAATTTCCTTTGTCCAATGACTCCTCTTCTGAAGAGGAAGGAGATGAAGGCAGTGGTGAAGGTGGGATACCAGATCCTCCCGCTACAGGAGTGGGGATGTGATATGGATCTGTAGGATTTAGGATAAGACCAGTGCCTTCAAGTTTCTCTCTAATATCAGAAAAATCTAGTGGTTGATTCAGTGGCTGACCTAGTTTTCTGATACGGGCCAAAGAAATGTGTGTCCTTAGAAGTGATTAACGAACAATTTCTTGTACGTCGGACCCTGGGGGGTTTGGTGTTACTGTCTCAACGGTAATCTGTGGATTTTCATTTGAGGTGGTTGTTGTTTAAGAGGTAATGTTGTCGTTAGAATGACCTCTTGCTACTATAGGGGAGTGGGTGTGTGGGGGAGGAGTTTTTCTCCCTCCACGTGCCATGAATAGTGTTTAGGCCCTCCTTCTAGTGCCATTTGTTGACAGGCAAAAATGACTGTCCATCAATTGGAAGAACGAGTCCAATCTGGGGTTGTCTAAATAACCCAAGTCATTTGGTATGACTCACTCCAACGGGTTTAATGGCTCTGTTGGCCAATCTAAAAGTCCTAAAAGAAACAAACAAAAGAAAAAGAGCAAACTAATAATTAACTACTTAGTGTATATATGTACATACGTATCTATGTAACTATTTTAAATAATATTTACACATAAGATCTATTTATCTGATTTATGTGCATGATACACAAGTTGCAAGTTTTAATCTAAACTCACGAAAATTTATGAAAAGATGGCTGCTTTAACAAAAGCAGATAAAAAAATCACATAAACTATTTTTTGTTTTTATCTTTATTTATCTATAAGATTAAATAGAAAAATATAATATGAAATGGGAATATGTAGATGGTCAAAGCCAAACCACATGTAAGAGTTTTGAAAACAAACAAACGATAAAAATAAATAAACTAACCTATTAATGAGTTTATCGACATGCATCCAATCATCTGTATGATTATAGAATGTCTAGCCAGCCTGTCCAAGAGATAAACCTGTAGTGAACCTTGAAACTGTTTAGAATAAATGCAAAACATTATATAGACTGTTGGATTTTGATGACAGAACGATAAGACGCAGATAATAGCTGTGATATTTGTGACTGCAAGCAATTACACGTAAGATAAATATAACTGTAACAACCTACTTTTAATCATTCAACAAAATTAAAGAAAAACCTTATCATTTGGATTGAACGAGTGATCACTATTTTTAATATCTGAAGCATCAAAATGTGGACGATATTAAAAGAAATTATCCTAACAACATAATAATTTGTGAAGACAAAAGATATCAACAATTATTGAATTATCAGGATAAACAAACCATAAACGAAAACAACATTTACAGAGAGCTAAAGAAGAAATGTAAATATATGTTCCGTCTAAATTCGTGAATAAACTGTCCACCTTCAGTGCCAGGCCAAGATATTTCCTTTACAAATAATATGAGTTTTTAAAGGGTTCAGAAGGTAACTGTCTTATCTTATGAGATAAGATACAATCATCTATTGATTATAAAAATAGAGGGGGAATATAACCACCCCAGATCAAACTAAATCTTTAAAAGCTAAAAAAAAATTGTTCTTGTTTATACAAAAATGGATCATAGATATGGCTAATAAGCCCAAAAAATACTTCAAATCACTTGGTCACCATAAACTCCTAGATATCCTAAAAGGAAAAGATAAAATAAAGAAATTCAGATATACATTTAACCAAAATTTTTCAAATTTTGAATTAGAATAGACTGGCTACATAATCTGTTGATTCTATAGCTAGTCTATTTTAGCAATGAAATCTAATTTATTCAATGAACAAAATATAACACTATTTTAAGATAAAAAAAAATCTTACCTTTAATTGTAAAATCAAATCGTTTCACATGATCTCAAAATTTATCACCGCTGTTGCAGTCTCGACATTTTTTAATATGATGTTCCCTATTGTTTTCAAGCGTTTTCCTTGTCTCTTAACAATAGACTTGAGCCTACGATTTTCATTTGTTAAGGGGTTGACATGATCAGTAAGGGTTTTGATTTGTGACTATAAAATGGGTATGTTTGTGTAATACTTGTCAATACAGAATAGACAAGTTTCACATTGTGAATATGTGACGGTCATTTGAGAATACCCACAGTTGTGTATCAGAACGTCCCCAATGTGGCCTGTAGATTTGTTATCAAACTTAATACCTGGAAACCCTTGACTTTGATTCAAACATGGCAGAAAATTATCCACGAAATTGTAAGCCTGATCGAGATCTGTTTGGAAGGAAGGAGGGTCTTCTTCGACCAGAAATCTATCAATCTCGGAATCTGAGCTCTCATGGATCTCGATCATCTTGATCGAGCTCACATGAGGGTTTTATTTTTTTCATAGCTTCCTTGAGATCAACCTACCTGCCCTTTTATTTTTAAAACCTAAATCGATATCACCTTCAGATGGCTTGCCTACAGGTCTGTTTTCATTTTTAGCAAAGGTGTTAGGCTATGCATCTTGTTCATGGGTCTGCTCAACAACTTTTGGGTTGGGTATAGGCTTACTATGGGTGGCCATAACACAGGCCTATGTAGATGAAGGGAACGCTCTAAGAGAGACTATGGTTTCCTCAATCACGGATTTGTCAACTTCTACAGCATTGGAGTTAGTGAAACCATTTCGGGTTAGGAAGGCATCCCAATCATCGTTCTGTAACTTCAATTGATGTACAAGCATTATTTTTATCAAACCATGGTGGAACAGGCTTGAATCCAAAAGTTGATTCTTATACCTTTTTTCCATTTTATACAGGCTTCTCCACAGGTAGTAATAAGGCATATTTAATGGAAACCCAATGAAATTCATGAGCAAATGTAGGTGATATAGAAAAACAAAACCAAAACGGCCTTCACACGTCATGAATTGTTTCAAAACTTCTAGCAAACCATGCCATCGGGTTTTCAACAAGGACATTGGCATACCTTTATCACAGTAATTGATTTTTCGAGACGTGAAGAAAAGGCTCCACGAAACCTCCTTGACCTTGGAATTTTTGAACCAGTTCTGCCCACTCGCAAGAAGACCTGTTTCTTGACCTAAAAAATCCTCTGTGACTTTGAGTTGAATGTCCCCAAACTTGGCTCGACATCTGTCAAAAGAGAAGGCAAATTCTTGAGCGGTTTTCAGGTTAAAACCCTAAAATTTCTCAAGGAAAACAAGACAACCTTGACCCTCGAGATCCTCCCTTGCATCATCGCACAGGAGTAGGGTCTGAGAGCCATTGGGTTCAATCCTAACAACCGGGGCCATGGGAATTCGACAAGAAATCACCCAAACATAGTGAGTATGGAGGGTTTTTAAGAGTAGACCAGAGCTATACTCCAGACCCGAAACTCATCAACAATCTATGGCGTATGAACATAAATTCCTCAACGAAAAGATAGGCATTGTTTGAAATGAATGCGAGGAGTACATGCAAAACCCAAGACTAAGATTTTAAATGATGGGCTTACTGTCATCGGACTGCCACCTCCCACATGGTATAGGCCATGACCAGGTGCATTAAAATTTGAAATGATCGCACAACAAGGTGGGTTAGGTTATAAAGTTTAGGAGAGAGGAATTTTATAAACCAAAGTATAGTGACAAGGGAACACATGACCAAGAACCACACAAAAAATATATCGATGCTTAAATTAAATGGACCTTTGTTGATTCAAATAACAATCCATAAGCATTTTTCACATTCGAGGAGTCGAAACAAAGAGAATGAACTTCATAGCAGGGAACAAAAACTTTATTAACAAAACTGTGGATCCATTTGCCTTTTATAAACTTTTAAATAAAGAGGTAATACAGTTCATAAGTTTTAATGCTTCATTTTCATGCTTTCAGTCATGAACGAAGCATGAAAACAAGAAACACTAGGAATAACTGAAAACTTACATTTGTTGTTTCAAAAATTTCTTATGAAGAACAAAAAAATGTACGACCCTAGTTAGGCATCTACATAGATTATTATTTGATATTTTAAAAATTGAAAATATGTTGGGTTGCCAACAATGGTGACTTGCTGGGAGAAGCAATTATCTCTGTATCACTGACGAGTTCAGGTTAGAAATGTTTTAATGATTTCAAATCAAAGAACAACTGAAAAGTCATTTGAGCATCTTTAATAATCACGATGTGGTCCAACTTAAGATATCTTTCATTAAAAAAAATGAAATCTGGTGACAGACTTCAAAAATGAAAGCCACGATGTTTAAGTTAATGGCTCCAATACTATTGATAGGGACACTACTGCCAACAGGTGTCCATAGCCTTGGCAGGGATGTCAATTAACCCACTCTGATTTCTGTATCTAGTCCAAGAAATTTCAAATTAGAATGAAGGATGCTTATGAACAAAATCAACATTTATAGCTGAGAATTTTCTTTAACTTGACGTCGCTTTGCTGCCAGTGGGCCTGTTTAGTACCCCAGTGAAATTCTCTTGGCATCATGCATGCATTTACCCATTGCCAGCAGACCTGTTCAGTGTCCCAGTGGGTTTACAAACACTTCTCACAACTCTTTGAGAAATTATTCACAATCTAATATAGTTTTAAAGACATTTAGTAGAGCAGGGTGACACTGAAAATTCCAGTTTTTACACAACTTGATATTTTCCAGGCCTTTAAGTTTTTCTTGCTAACCTTCCTCAAGATCTGAAAATAGTTTATTAATAAAACTAATTTTTGAGGACAGGGAGGAATCATTGAGTTGATTTTTTTAAGAGCATGGACAATGTAAAGAGTTTTTAAAGATAGTCGTGTCTACTCTCAGATGCAAATTGACACCAAGAAATCAATTCTCAAACAAAATACCATCTTTAACCAGTCTACGTTTTTAGAAAAACACAGTAATTGATGCTCTGACAGCCCTTGACAGTTGTTTTGAGATGAAGCATTATGTTCTCCTCTTTTGAACTAAACTGTAATACATGCATGTTTGACTCAAAAGGCCAATAAACAAAAATAAAAATAAAAACAAACCGGAAAAGAAAAACGGAAAGAAAAAGAAATAAAAAGAAGCCAAAATAGAAAAATATGTACAAAAGGCATATCTGAGAGTTGTCAGGTGAAATACCTTTTGAGAGCTTGGCCATTCACCGAGAAGGTGTCTGGTTGTCCCTCTAAATTCTGCAGGTAGAAAGAACTGGGACCTAGTTTTTCAGTGATTAAGAATGGTCCCAACCACAGGTTT
>JASDQU010739235.1:175333-186219 GCA_032191745.1 Picea mariana | reverse complement strand
GCCATCAGTATCTCAAAGAACTCGGTGATGCACTCCAAGAAGAAGCACATTCCAATCAAGTATCACTTTCTACGGGAACAGGTTGAAGAAAAGAACACCAGAGTTGAATATGTGGGAACAAAAGAACAAGTGGCATACATATTTACAAAATCACTTCCACAGGAAGCCCTTGGGTATCTTCACCAGAGAATAGGAGTAATTTCTACTCCAAAATGAATGATTTTGAATGCTTATCTTATATGTCTTATATGTACATGAGGAAGCACCATAAATAGGACAAAGGGGGAGAGATTTATTAGGTGCAAATGTAAATTATTGGAGAGAGAGCATAGAGGCTTGTTTCCAAGGGGAGTGATTTTTACAAGGGAAGAATGAGAGATATGACTTGAGAGTGATACCCTTTGTCAAAGGGGGAGATATTATTCATATGAAGGGAGAGAGAGTAATCATAGGCTTATAAACACAAATAAAAATCAAAGGTATGTAGTCAGAGGGAGCAGCCCCAAAGGGAGATACCATTTTCCATTGATTTCAAAGGGGGAGAGATAGAAACATTGATGAGGAGTATAAGAATGAATGTTATCATGACTAAGTGTTGCCATCAATATTGGTGTTTCCATCAATGCAAAAGGGGGAGATTGTCAGACAATTGGATTAGGTTGATGGATTGTTGGTATGGATTGTTGGTTTTCATTGATGTCAACCATTGGAGGGTGATATTTATATTGATTTCAACCCTTAATGATTGATGTCAACCCTTGGAGAAAGTCTGGTAGCGAATTTCGGTAGCACAAAGGTTTCAGTAATGGAGCCAAGGTTGTTTCATGTATAACAATATGATTTTTAATATATTTGAAGGTAAGACTATTCTATATGGATAGTACATGTCATTCCATTTCTGGTGGTATGTGGAATGTCACATAACTCCTCATGGTTAGAGAGTTATGGCCATGTCAAGTTGGAGAACCCAGGTTTGGGTAATGAACCCAAGTTTGTTTGATGGATGACGGTATGAGTTTTGATATATTTTCAGCTAATAGTATTCTATATGGATATTACATTTCCTGTCATTTCTAGTGGTATGTGGAACATCACATAACTCCTCACGGTTTGAGAGTTATGGCCTTACGAAGTTGGAGGATCCTCATATGTCATCTAGAAGCCCCAAAAGGTCCAAGTAGTCAAAGTGGTTTAAGAGATTTTAGAAGGTAAATAATAAAGTGAAGTGATGATTGTACTATAATTGAAAGTGGATACAAAATAAATTATTTAAATAATAAATTTAATGGAGAAATTAGAAGTGGGTTAACCCTAAAATAAGGAAAGTGGGCAAAGTGACCTAGAAGATGCTTCTAAGGAAGCTACTTGGAGAGTATAAATAAGAGGCAAGGCTCTCTCATTTTACATCAAACTTGATAATATTGAATATCTACAGGTGACTGAGGTAACCAAAGGATATATAATCCAAATTTATAGGAGAAGGTGAAGTAAAGAAGGCCGAAATTCAAGGGAGGATACATTCTTTTGATGATGCTTTCTAAGGTATGTTATTTACAGGTCATCTCACCTTTTTCACAATAAATTTGTTTCTAGAATTATTCATACCGTGAAATTGATAGTAAATTGAGGAAACATATCCAGGTATCTGTGGTAAAAAATTCATCTTGTGGGTCGTTGTATTTTTGGAGTTACACTCCGTGGAAAATAGGGTTTGTAGCTAGTCCTAAAACTAGTCTAAAAAATGTGTTTCAGGTAAAAATGTCATAACTACTTCATAACAGATCCAAATTTAGTAAGACTAAATGTGTTGGTTAGAGTACATTCTTTAGTATTCTGTGTAACATTTTCAGATCCATTCAACAAATATTCCGTGTGGGGCACACTCTACAAGGTCGCTCTCTAGAATAATCCATAATTCAACAAGGTAGGCCATTTTTTTCTATAAATCCTTTTCTGAGAGGTTCCAAGTAATGAGACTTGGAGGAATTGCATAAAACACACTGAAGAACATTGTGTACTATTTTCATATCTTTATTCATTATAGGTACATAGTTATGATTATTTCAATTTAGGGTTATTGACTAATCCAAAACTAGTCATGTGAGACTAAAGTAAAGTTTGATGAAAATGCTAGTGTCGTGTTGTTAATGTTAAGGAAGGTTTGTAGGTATGTGATCATATATACCAAGTATGTTACATATTTACAAATCATATTTGGATGATGAAATTGATGAGGGATTTTGGTTGAGGTATGTTGGTCCTTGACCAAGTTTTGGGAGATTCTTGGTCATAGTGACCTATTTTGGGACTTCGACAGCCTATGGAAGGAGGAGCACAAGACAAACAGGAGATAAAGGGATATCGGCCCACTTTTGGGTCCTTTTTTGGTTTTGGGGGATAATGTAATGGGATTGGAATGTCAGCCCATGGGTTTTACCCATGTTTAGGCCTATTTTGTAAAAGTATAAATAGAAGGCTAGGCAATGTATAAAGACAAAAAGTAGGCTAGTAAGCTAAGTGATAAAGGCTAAGTGCTAGTGTGGATTGTAAGGGCTTTGTGAATTATGTGTAAGACTGGCAGAGCTAGGTGCAAGTCCTTATGTGAGACTATAGAAGGATTTGTGTTTTAATGCAAGGAAGAAGGATCTAGAGAGCTGCGCAAATCTTCTGTCATGTGCAGAGTAAGGGTTTTGAGGCTTTGTGCTTGTAACCAATTGACTGGAGACAATAAAGAAGAAAAGTTGGTGGACGTAGCTCCGGGGTGGGGGTGAACCATGTAAACCTTGTGTTGTCTTGCTTTGTGCTTGTCTTAATGTGCTTATGTCTTCTTTAGCTAAGTGCTTTAAGATGATTAAATAGATCTACTTATGCTTAGTGCTAATGATGTATAATAATTTTAGATCTGATCCATATGAATGTGCTTAGTGCTTGATCTGATAGATCTGACCTATCTATTGATGCTAAGTTTTTGAATACAGTAGATTAGTGTGAGTACTGTGAAGCTCTATTTTATTAGCGAAGTGGATATTGCTTGCATATTGGGGAACTGATGGTGCTGAGTGCTTTATTAAGTAGTACAATCACATATCTATGTCCTAGCTAAGGTTGCAGACACCTGAGTCTTGTAACCACCCCTGCCTCTACCTCAGGTGATAATTCATCTGCTTCGTAGGTGTTTCCGAAAGGGCCCATAGTTAGGGCTTTGTTGGTGCATTATTGTAGCGTTGAACCCTGGGTCCGCCCCTGTGCCAACAAATGGTTCCGTTGCCAGGACCTGAAACTGTGATTGCTGTGAACTGAGGAAGAATAAGATTTGTGCAAAGATTCGACTAGGGATTGTGAAAGCTCTGTGTGTAGATCTATGCCCTAGTGCGCAGTGTCCTACTTGATTTATAAAGCTTTGTGCTAAAGGAAGAAGCCTGGTCTGATGAAAGGAGATCGGATCTAAAGAAAAGAGGTAAGATCCAAAAGCTTTGTGCCCTAAGAAAGGTAAAAGTGAGAATTTTTTATTAAAAGAGGTAAGATCTGCAAGCTCTGTGCTCTGATAAAGGTAAGAATAGTTAAAAGTTTTAGATCTGGAAGCTTTGGGCTCTGTAGAAGTAAGATAAGTAGAATTTTTTGTTTCTAGAGTATGCATCTAGTTATAATTGATAGGATCCATCCTATCTTGAAAACTAGGGTATTAATAGATGAAAGAATATTTGATATGAGTATATCTGATAAGAATAGTGAAAGATATGTTATACCTATGCATAGAAAGAATGTTTGGACTAACGAATGGATGCAGGATCCTAGAAATAATTTATTGCGGGTTAGCTACCATGATCCTAGTGCGTAGTACATAAGGGGCTGGGGATCATTTAAAAGAAAGAGAGGATTAACCCTCTGTTACAGTTGTATAAGACCAGGACATTTGTCTAAGGAATGCCCTGGTGGAAGAACTAGTTTCCTCTGTTGTAAAGCTCTAGACCATGAAGTATTGTATTTCCCTAGAATGATTTCTAATATTGAAAGAATGAATCTGAATCAAGAGAACCCTAAGGCAGATCCAGAAACTGAGATTATGGCAGAATACCAGAAAGGATCCGAGCAAACATTGTTACAGATGAAAGAAACCCTGAATAACCACCATCATGTCATATTATCAGATATCTTCAAAGGAAAAGAATGCATCGAAGAAAGAATAGGAGACTTCGACATTGACTGTGTTCTAGATGAGGAAACACTGGTGAATATCATGACAGAGAGAACTTGGGAAGCTATAGGAAGGCCTACTATGATTCCTTCATTAGGAGGAATAGGGTTATTCAGAGGAAAACGTGTACACCTGTGTGGAAGGCTCGCTCAAATACCTATGACCGTCAATGGAACTTCGATGGAGGAAGATTTTGAGATTATTAAATTTTTTGAAGACCACTCCCCGTTTACCATGTTAATAGGAAAACCTTGGATTGACATAGATCAAGCCAGACGAAAGAAAGAAGAAGAAGTCTTGGAGCAGAAGAAACATGAGTTAAAATATTTCATGACTAGAAGGATCACACACTTGATCGAAGAACGGGGGAACAGGTCGAAGCTAATTGACACTAGAAACCCAGATGTTGAAGCTGCAAGAACATTAGAAGACTCACATGAGACTGAAGTACCTATTTCAGATAAAGAAGAGGTGTTACCCATAAGTCCTAGGAGAGAATCTCAACAACATGAAGTAGCTAAGACCACAGAAGATAAGAATCAACATGGACAAAGACATATCGAGTCAAAGCTCACTGGAAAGAAGGCTAGAAAGATAAGTAAGAAGAGGGATAAGATTGAAAAGTTATAGAATATTATAAAGGGAACTTCACAGAAAGAAAATTTGCAGAATTTGAACTTCGTCGGGATATCAGAAAAATGACACATGGTACTTCGCCAGGGTGAAGCAATATAGTTGTTGGGGACGATATATCCGTTCGAATATCGCTTCGAACGGCTCGAAAATAATTTATAGCTCGACACCAGACCATTGGATCACACCATAATGGACAGAACAAGAGTTAATGAGGCTTCATACCCATTACAAGTGAACCATTTCTGAGTTGCCTACTTATCCCGTTGCGCCATGCACAGAGAACACTTTTACTAACTAAGAGTTTGATCCCACAGACTAAGTGAATTGTATACAGTGATCATTGCGCTATTTCTTTTTTTTCTAGTGTCATATCTAAGTTCATTGTGACCCTGATAATTTTAATCCTAAGCGCGTATGTCCGACGAGATCACCGCAGTTGAAGAATCGGTAATGAAATTTCTCCTCGACTTAATGACTGAAAGAGTCATGTCGGAGAGAGGAGTGTCTACAGGTGTACAAGCATCTTCGATGAGAGGACTGTTGGCCTCTCTATCCACTGTTTGAGCCGATCCATCTCGTCCAGTAGATGAAAAGTGAACTAAGCACAGATATGATCTCACGAATGCCAAGCTGATTTTGAGTATTTTACCTGCCTATATACCACCCCTGAGCAGTGCAATCAATCGAGATAGTGTGCCCATAGATTTTGAGTACGCTTTGGTCACCGCGTACCTCCCGAAAGGGATATGCATAGTTTGCACAAACCAAGATAAGATCGCAACGTTGAAGTTTAGCGACTTCAACCTCAGCGACAGGAAGGTATATAACATGATCTCCCCGCATAAGTATCTGACCAAGACCAAAGGAAATAACTCTAAGATCGTTCCCCAGTCATGGACCATGAACCTTGTGCAGTCCACAGTGCTCAATGTCATTAATACTCCTCACTTGAGAAGACACCAAGAAGTGAATGCATGTGTCAAATTGCTATTTTTCTGCTACCATGACAGATATTTATGGTTAAACCATTGTATCATAGTAGATCTGACGTTGATCAATAGGATCACAGGGATAATCATGGAAGGCCCTGACCCATAGGATTTCTACCTTGGAAAATCCATGGATCACACTCTTGTGCAGAATATTAAAGACACCTACGGAGATGTCGAGAAGGGAACATAAGGCTACAAGGTATCTTCTATCGAGAGCAGTGCAATGCACCTCACCTGCCAATTGATCGCAGGAAATTTGGTGTGAAAGAATCGACCCACCCAAGTCACTGGTTTCGTAGTCGACCTCGTAGGGAAGTGCACAGAGAGCATACAAATGAATTGAGTGAAGTACCTCGAGAACTAGTTGGAACTGGACTGCAAGGAAGGGAAAGATCAGGGATACAAATTCCACTTCAGCTGGCTTCTTATACTGATATATTTCATTGCATGGGAGATGTCGGAAGGTGCGACCTTCCTCAACATCGATCCCTTTGAACCTCTAGCCGCGAAGTTTAGTACGCTATGGTACTCTAGCGACATGAACAAGCAATGGCAGTCAAATGCTGTGTTCCACACATATTACAACCAGTTGAATAAATCCATCCATTCTGAGCCACGTATAACCCCAAACACTCTCCACCATTTCAGACCTTTAATGAAGTTTAGTGTGGACGGCCATTTCATCTGTATCATAGCACAAGTTGACGAACATAAGGAACAACTACAATCTTACTACAAGCTGACAGAGGAGGACTTGGAGGAGATCACCAAGGACTGGTCGGCAGACCTCCTCATTCCAACAGACCCTGTGGAGATGTCTAACTTAGACAGCCCAGAAACAATGCAGGATACACCCAAACCTAGCAACATAAAGAAGACCAAAGAGGTCCATGATTTAGACAGCGCATCTGTGAAGACCACTTCCATCTCAGCAGAGCAAGGAGGATATGGCAGAGAGATAGATGGTGTAGAAGTTGGACCAAAGAAAGGTGAGGTTACACCACCTAGAGATGAGTAGGACCCCTCAAAGAAAAGGAAGGTTTCCCCACCAAAACCCTCATCCCAGAAGAAAGTGAAAGCAACCAGGACCAAATTTGAGACCGCCCTCGCCTCACACGACTTTGACTTCATTATCGCAACACTGAACGATGCTTCGTTGGAGATAGCAGAGAAGCAAGAAGTTAAGCAGGAGGAGGTGTTCAGCCAGATTAAGGATGATCTCAAAGGGGTGCAGCAGGCATTACAGTCTAGCCACACAATTTCTACTGTGCCTCTGTCAGCAGGAGCAATAGAACTAGGTGATGAGACAGCTCAAATACCCCGCATCGTTGATACAGTCGAATCTTGCCTTCAACAAGATGAAGGAGAGAGAACATAAGCCACCCAAGATTTAGTGCAAGTACATAAAGACCTTGAGGAGAAACACAGTTCTACAGAATGGGAAAATCTTGCTTTGCAAGCAAAGTGGGATGAAGAAAAAACACAGTTACAACAAATCAAGGAACAGTTGCTTGTCGAGCAAATCAAAGTAAAGGAAATGGTTCACAGAGCACTTCACTCTATGATAGTCATTGAAGTAAATGTTGAATAACAAGTTCCATAGTAGGTGGCACAACTTGAAGAGGTAATCCAGCAGCTCCAACAATTCATAACAGACTTGGAACTTAACATTGTGCCTAAGACCCCTCAAGATATAAGAGACCTAAGCGAAGAAACTGCCCACGGCGTAGTTGACAGATTAAATCATCTTGCCTTGGAGTGCAAGAAGCTGAGTAACTACAACGCCCAAACATATGAAAACCTCACTGAGAACCTAGAGTTACAGGCTCTGGATTTGCATCTCCAGGAAGAAAAGCAGCATGAAGACACACTACAGTCACAACTAAAGGCCTTGTCAGCCGTAGAAAGAATGAAGAGGTCTCATGAGCAATGCAAATCCCAACAACAGATCCATACGATCCAGAGCAAAGTTATGTAAGTTAATCAATGGCTCCAACCTGTGTAGATAAGGCATGTCAAATGTTTACAGAGGTTGAAAGCTGAAGAGAAAAGCTAGAACATGTCATTAATGTAGCAGGACAATGATTATAAGGGTCAATAAACAACGCAATGATCCAGGAGTTCACCGAGCAAGAGGTCGTCGCACAGCAGCAGGTCGAAGCAGCTCGAGCCAAGCTCAAGGTCTTCGAAGCAGAACTGATCAGACCAGAGTGACTTGGGACGAGTCACAGGTGAGTGTTGGGGGCATGTTGGCCGTTGACCAAGTTTTGGGAGATTCTTGGTCATAGTGACCTATTTTTGGACTTCACCAGCCTATTGAAGGAGGAGCACAAGACAAAGCAGAGATCTGTAACACACCCACTACGGGAACTAATATTTTTTGTCTTTTTTCCTTCTTTTCCCCAAGGAACAAAATCTCCAAATTCCTATGGGGCCTGATGCAGACCCTAGCATCCCTTATCCTTACCGATGTGATCATTGGCTATGACCACAGGCCTTATTGGAGAGGTGCTTTTGGCTTTCGCGATTCGAGAAATCGCGATGCGTGTGTTCCCCTGCTATCTGGTCTCTCGAAGTGTCAAAATCCAAAAGGAACCAACAGTTCGTCACATCTAACAATGCCTCAGATTAAAACCTGGCATTCCACCTTTTGAAGTTTCAAGTACCGGGTTTTCGCGGTAGAAGAGGGCGAGGGGTTCATACCCTTCAGTTTTCCAAGTGCTGAAACATCGAAAACCAAATCTACACGCGCTAAGCCATATCGGGATTTCACAAGTTAGGAATTCGGGAATGGCATGTACCAGGGACTTACCTCTAGATATCCCGAGTGCCAAAATACTGATACATCAAGACTTATCCGCGCTATTATTATTTCGGGGTTTCACTAGTCGGGTTTTCGTGATATGCACAGATAGGAGATCTCGCGCTTAGGTTTCCCGGGAGCTGAAATTCCTAATCCTATATTCATCGCTAAACTCATTTCGGGGTTTCGCAAGTCAGGACTTCGCGACTAGCGAGTACAAGGGAACTGACCCTTGGGTTTCCTGGGTGCCGAAACACCGAAACATCCAAACTCTAGACACGCTATACAATTTCAGGGTTTTGCAAGTTGGGATTTCAGGACTGGATAGTACAAGAGACTTGCCTTTAGATATCCCAAGTGCCGAAACATTGAAACACCATATCTCATCCACACTATTATCATTTCGGGGTTTTGCAAGTCAGGATTTTGGGACTGGAGATTACAAAAGAACTTACTCTTAGGTATCCCAAGTGTCGAAACACTGAAACATCAAGATTCTAAACATGCTACACTATTCTGGGGCTTCGCAAGTCAGGATTTCGGGACTGGCAAGTACAAGGGACTTGCCTTTAGATATCCTGGGCACCGAAACATTGAAACCTCAAATTCTAATCACGCTATACTTATTTTTGGGTTTCGCAAGTCCAGATTTCGTGACTGGCGAGTACAAGGGAACTGACCCTTGGGCTTCCCGGGTGCCGAGACACTGAAACATCCAAACTCTAGACACGCTATTCCATTTTTGGGTTTTGCAAGTTGGGATTTCAGGACTGGCGAGTATAAGGGACTTGCCCTTGGATTTCTCGGGTGTCGAAACACCGAAAGACGAAAACTTATCCATGCTATACTTATTTCAGGGTTTCCTGGGTGCCTGGCGAATACAAGGAAACTGACCCTTGGGTTTCCCAGTTGCTGAAACACCAAAACACCAAACTCTGAGGGAACCATTCTTTTTGGTGCAAGGTCTCCAAACTTAGGCCATAAAATCCTTCAACGAATTCTTGGGTAATTATCACCAGGCTTGGGGACATGACTGAAAGGCCTTCTTAACTTATCTAGCTATGAACTCTGTGACAGAGGCGAGGTAAGATTAGATATTTACTTAAATGGTAGTCCTTTCAAGGAACTCACTCCGACTCTGGAATAGTGAGGGAACTTTCCTAGAAGGAGGTGTCGTCAGGGAAATCCAACCAAGACATCGCGTGAGTCGAGTAAATGGGACAGATCTCCCGAGAACAGACTCGGAATATGAACTTGTTCAAAGTATAGATATACATCTATATAAATGAACCGAATATGGCCATACAAGCATAAGCATGCATCCGCCTTTTCTGATCAAACACACCAGGCAAACACTTCTATACAGAAACCATTCATGAGTGTACAACCATGGGCATGCATTTCAGGAAAATTCAATTTGAAATATAGGACATAAATACTTATCAGAAAACACCAGGTGTAATGTAACTGCTGAGAGGGGTGCTCGTTTCCACCCAACCGTAGGCTCAGCGACTCCAAATGGATTTACCACTAGCCACCCCCGAGCTAGACCATGATACTTTGAGACTCAGTCTCTTACTTTCCGCTCGTTGGAAGTCTAGGATGAAGGTTACTCTCTGTCTCCTCTGCTCATGACTCCCTGTATTTCCCAAATTTCCTCCGGTTCTCCTTCTACAATCCCCCCTCGTGTGTGTGTGTGTATCTGTATCTGTATGCTCCACTCTTTCCCCCCTCCCACACTTCTTTCCTCCTATGAGGATGCATGTGGCATGAAATTCCCTGTCTGATGGTCAGGTCTGAGAGCTTCTACGGATGGGTGGTTCACCCCATCCCCTCATTTATTCTTGAGGAGCCTCCCCACTTACCATCCAGGCAGGTAATTCATTTCAGGGTCTGAGAGTGATCTTTGGTTTTCCCGAGAACGTACAACCCAGTACATTTTTGGTTTGGTGGAAGTTAACGCAGCCACTCCTGGCCCATTCCACCACCTCTCATCAACCATTGTGGTCTATTTTCAACACATCCCCCTCTCAGCAGTCATGCAACATATATTCATACATCATTTACATTCCTCGGGCCTTTTATACAAAGGTCCGTTAAATCAAACATTCACAATCTTTGAGTTTGCCATAGTTCTTGGCCAGTATAGTTATTTTTATAGACTGGGGGAAACAGGGTGCTACATATCCCTCCCCCTTAAAGGAAAATTGTCCTTGATGTTCTATCTATCAATATGACATGTATGTATAGGGGTAAACAA
>JASDQU010739235.1:138357-149468 GCA_032191745.1 Picea mariana | reverse complement strand
AGTTAGTATCTTGTATATATAATAGTTAGTAGTTCATAGTTAGATTAGTGAAGTTAGTTTCTTTCTTTGTTTTATTAGTTTCTAGTTTCCTTTATTTTATGTTAGTTAGTTTAGTTTGTTTCATTAGTTGTATTTAGTGTTAGATTACTTAGCTCAGATCATTTCTCTCTTTGGTTCTCATAGAAGACCTCAGAGCGGCCAACGGAGCCGTTAAACTCGTCAGGGTGGTCCATTCCAAACGGCTTGGGTTATTTAGACAACCCCGGACTGGTTCCACTCTCCCAGTTGATGGACGATCAATTTCGCCCGTCAACAAATGGCGCTAGAAGGAGGGCCTGAACTTAATTAATGGCACGAGGTGGTCGCAAGACTCCTTCCCCACCTAATCCCACACCCATAGTGACTAGAAGTCGTGCACAAGATAATATCCCCGCTCAAACAGCAACTACTTCAACCGAAGATCCTCAGATCACAGTTGAGCCAGCAACCCCTAATCCTACAAGCGGTGATATACAAGAAATTTTTAGAGAATCTCTTATTAAATCACACAAAGCCTTTGCTAGTCTCAGGCAACCACATCGCCCATGGGGACAACCTTTAGATTTCACAGAAGTTAGAGAACAACTAGGTGATATAGACCTTACTGTGAATCCTACAGATCCAAACACAAATCCTGCTGCAGGAGGATCTGGGATACCTCCTTCACCCCCTCCCTCATCTCCTTCTTCTTCTGGAGGAGATTCCTCTTTTGACGAAGGTAAACCACCTTCTCGTCCTTCCACACCCAATTCCCCAATGGAAAATCAGAACAACCCTGCTAGACCATGGTTGGACCAGGATGCTGTAGCGGTACCTGGTGCACAACACCCTTTACCTAAACATCTGGAGAAATGGCTTCCTAAGTTTGATCCCGATTCAAAACAGATAGCTGAAGATCATATCAAAAAATTTATGTTAGCCATCAGACTCCGTAACGTTGAACATGAAGATGTTGTCTGTAGGTTGTTCCCTTACACCTTTGAGGGTAATGCGTCCACTTGGTACTTTTCCCAGTAGCCTCACACCATAGTGTCTTGGGAAAAGTTTGAGTCATTTTTTTTGGAAAAATTCGGAGATGGCAAAGCTCCGGAGGTCTTAGTCATGGATCTTTCAAACTTGAAAATGAATGCTAAAGAAAATGTTAAATATTTTAATCAAATATTTTTAACACTTAAGAATAGAATCCCTGCAGACTCTATGCCTGCAGAAAGCCTTGTAATAGCTTACTACACTAAAGCTCTACATCAAAGTATAGCTATTTGGGTGAAAAGATCCAAAAAGGAAACGTTGTTAGAAGCCTTTGAAGAGGATACGCAAATTGAAAAAGACATTCTTAGTCTTAAGGACTCCTCTAGCAACGAGACTGAGACTGTTTCTTCTTCTAAGAAGAAGATTGAAATTCTTCCCAGGCCTACACAAAACAAAACACAACCCAAAAACTCTGATTTGGAAAGTTTAACCAAAGTTGTACAGAAGTTGTCTAATCAAGTCGTAGATTTAAAAAGGTCAACTGAGGAAGCCTCTTCGAGTAAAGGACCCTACAAACCTCCTTTCCGAAAGCCTTTTCCAAACAGCCGGCCTAATCCAAACCCCGAAGGCTTGAACCTAGAAAGTTTGCAATACGCTCTTCAGACAATTCTAGGATCCCAAGATGACTTGATGCCTCCTGAAATTCCTCAAGAGGAAGTCGATCAGGAAACAACCCAAGAAGAAGARTCTTCTCCAAATATCTTTGGTCACCTCTCCAATAGTATCTTCCAAGCTAACTTTGAGACTGTGCACCCTTACAATACTAGGAGCAATACCACAAACAAACCTCCTGCCGATAACACTACAACTTTACCTCTGAAGCCATCTAAATCAGCAGAAATTAAACAGAGTAATGCTAGCCCAAAAATAGATTATGATGTTGTCAAAGATCTTAAGAAATTACGGGCTAACATTTCTATTTATGAGTTGTTGAAATTTCCATTTTTGTTACAGAAGATGTTGAAAAATATTTTAGATAATGGCAAGAATGGTAATTCAAACAGTAATAAGGTTGTGTAAAGCAAAGTTCCACAGAAGACTTCCACAAAAAATAATCCAGATCCTCAAGATAAAGGAAGCCTTCCTGTACCAAATGTAAATAATGTAAATAACAATGTAAATAGTGTAAATAATTCAGATAAGGTAGTCTTAGAAAATGCGAGTAAGAAACCACAAGCTACTACTCTAAACACTCGCAAGAATGTACCTCCTTTTCTTTTAACTTTCGAAATCTTCAACAGAAATGTGCATAACTGTATGGTTGACTCAGGAGCATCGTCAAATGTGATGCCTTGGTCAATCTGCCAAAAGATTAATGCCGAAGTAGAACCGTCTTCTTTGAAAATCATACAACTTGATAGAACAGATGTTAAAGTTATAGGCGAATTGAAAAATGTATTGATTAGATTATCATCTAATCCAAAGGTTCATCAAGTTATCGATATAATTGTGGTTGATATTTCAGAAGTGTATGGTATGTTTTTGAGCAGGGACTGGTCGGAGTAGCTTCATGGTTACTTTGCAACAGACTGGTCTCACTTGTGGCTTCCAGAAAACGACAAGCCTAACAAGATCAGGGTGAATCGTGAGCGTTACCTCAAGTTCACGGTGACAGACTTGAATGACCCCAATGAACCATATACACCTCTGACAGATTCACTTGAAGTCCAAGGAATGGACACCTACTTCGGAAATTTCATGGCTGAAGTTTCACCTATCGACGATCCACAACAACAATCCGAGATCAAAGCATATACGCAACCAACAGCTTCCATCCAACAGTCCTGTGAGCCCGATGAAAATCCAATTTGGTCTTTATATTTCGATGGTTCCAAGTCGAAAGAAGGAGCTGGTGCAGACTGCATTATCATTGATCCGGCAGGTAATAAAACATTATTGGCTTGTAGATTAGAATTTGAATGTACTAACAATGTTGCAGAATATGAGGCTTTATTACAAGGTCTCAGAAAAGCCTTAGACATGCACATTCAAAATCTAGTTGTATTCGGCGACTCAGAGATAGTGGTCAGGTAGGTGAGAAATTCTATACATTGTCTTACCCCGCATCTCAAATGTTACCAGTCTGAGGTATGGAGTTTAATAAATGAATTTTCTGCTTTTAATATAAATTCCATTCCTATATAAAATAATACTGAAGCAGATCTACTCGCTAATGTTGCCTCTAAACTTCTTCCTGCAGAAGGCTTATCTCCAAACGCATTCTCCGTGGAGCTATTGTTTCGACCATCAGTTCTTGACAATATCACGAACTGGAGAGTATTTGACGATGATCAACAGATCATTAACTTTCTACACATGGAAGAAACCTTCCAAGGAGTTGTGATAGATGAACAAACGCATGATGATAATTTGCATGACTTTATGGTAATACCTAATCCGAAACCTCCTGAAGCTCAATCGGACATGGTAAATTCCTTACCCAAATCTGTTGCTAGATTAGAAAAGTTTTATGATTTTGAAGATAAATTTAAAAAGACGGTCAATTGTAAAACCAACAGTTCTTCACTATCTTATGAAAAAGTCGATTTAGGAACTAGTGAAAACCCTCAGTGTATCAACTTAGGCTTGGGATGTTCTAAGCAAGAAAAAGCTGCTTTTGTTAAATTATTTAAAGAATTTAAGGATGTCTTTTCTTGGACTTACGAAGACCTGAAAACGTTTGATCCTAATATTATACAGCATGTCATCCCAATGAAGCCCCAAACCTTACCTTTCCAACAGAAAATGAGGAAAATGCATCCGAAACTAGAACCGACCGTACAAAAAGAATTGAATAAACTCCTTAGTGCTAAAATAATTTTTCCTGTTAGACACACTCAATGAGTATCCAACCTCGTCCCAGTGCGGAAGAAAAATAGGGAAATTCGACTTTGTGTCAATTTCTGAAACCTCAACAAAGCGTCTGATAAAGATAATTATCCTGTCCCTCCCATGGAACAGATACTTCAACAAGTATCTGGTTCCGAGAGGCTATCCTTATTGGATGGTTTTTCTGGATACAACCAAGTCTGGATGTCTCCGTCAGACCAGTTAAAAACTACCTTCCGTACCCCGTGGGGCACTTATGCGTATCATAAAATGCCCTTTGGTTTGATTAATGCTGGTGCTACCTTTCAGAGAGCAATGTATATTGCTTTCTGAGGCTTGATCAATCACTCCGTAGTAGTCTACTTAGATGATGTGACCGTTTATTCTAAAAACAAAGACGATCATCTAGCTCACTTACGAGCCGTTCTGCTACGATGTCGTAAATTCGACATCTCCTTGAACCCTAAGAAGTCCATCTTTGCAGTAGAACAGGGTAAACTACTAGGATTCATTGTTTCTAGTGATGGAATGATTATTGACCCTGAGAGGACCCAAGTCATCGCTAAACTTCCCTCACCTACCTCTAAGAAATCCATGCAGTCCTTCCTAGGCCAGATCAATTTCGTGAGAAGATTCGTCCCCAGTTTCTCCGAAATGGTCAAGCCTCTCCAGAACCTGGTTAAGAAGGACAACCAATATCACTGAGGACCCACTGAAAACCAATCTTTCAATGATATAAAGAAGGCCATAATTGATGCTCCATCTCTCATGAGCCCTGATTTCTCTCAAGACTTTACAATTTATACTTTTGCCTCTGATCGTTCCTATGCCGCAGTTCTAACTCAGAAGAATGCCGAGAACAATGAAGTACCCATCGCCTTTATGAGATCTTCTTTCAAAGGCGCTGAACTTAACTACCCAACGGTCGATCGGCAAGCCTACGCTGTCTTCAAGGTAGTTAAGCATTTCCGGTCTTATCTTTTGAAGTCAAGAACGAAGGTCATTGTTCCTTACCCTACCGTTAGGAACTTGTTAGTGAAAAAAGAGTTAGGAGAGAAAAGAGCCAACTGGGTCACCTCCTTGCAGGAGTATGACCTAGAAATCACTCCAGCTCAGATCGTGAGAGGCCAAGGGTTGTGTAAATTGGTAGTTGATTCAGAAACTGAACAAAAAGAAGATAGTGATACGTCAGACCTAGAACAACGCGATCACAGTTTGATTTGTTGCACACAAAACCTAGTGAGTCCTTGGTACGACGATATTAGACACTATCTTCAACATGGATCATCACCCCGTCACCTTGACCCTTCCAAGAGAAGAGCATTGAGACTAAAGTCTGCCTCCTTTCACCTAGTTAAAGATATTCTGTTTTGTCAGAATTTTGATGGCATACTGATGCGTTGTCTTGAAAAGGACGAAGCAGAGAGAGTTTTGCTCGAGTTGCATGCAGATGAAGCTGGTGGTCACTTTGGTGGCGACACCACTACTCATAAAGTCTTAAGAGCCAGTTATTACTGGCCAACACTTTTTAGAGACGCCCACGCCTTATGCCGAAAATGTATCATTTGTCAGAAAGCGTCAGGGCGATTGCAAAAACCAGCCTTCCCCTTGTAGCCCGTTATAGTTGATTCTCCTTTCCAGCAATGGGGCCTTGACATCATTGGTCCTATTAACCCTCCATCTTCACAACAACACAAATACATTGTGACAGCCACTGATTACTTTACTCGATGGTCTGAAGCCGCCGCGCTAAGAACTATTAACACAAGTTAGGTGATCGCTTTCCTTAACTCGCATATCATTACCCATTTTGGTATCCCTGATTGTCTAGTCTTTGATAACGCTTCATACTTTTATTCTCTTGAAATGAGTGAGTTCACCTTATAAAAAGGAATAAAGCTGAAGTACTCCGCTAGTTATTACCCCTAGGGCAACGGTCTAGCAGAGTCAACAAACAAGAACTTGATCAATATTATCAAGAGAACTGTGGTTGAAAATCACAAGAACTGGCACAACACACTGCTGAATGCACTATGGGCTGATAGGGTAACACCCAAAGCTGCTATAGGTAATTCCCCTTTTTTCCTCGTTTATGGCAGAGAATCCATTTTTCCACCTCATGTTCTTCTTCCTTCGCTCCAATTGTCACAAAAGGTTCAAGAAGAAGAATGTCCCCCTTTAGAAAGCCGTATTAACGCTTTGATGAAGTTAGAAGAAGTAAGAATCCAAGCCAAGTGTAAACTAGATCAACATCAACAACTGATTAAAAGCTGGTTCGATTCTAATTCTGCTTCTGACAGAAATTTTGAAGTAGGCGATCTCGTCTTGAAGTGGGACAAACCACACGAAGGGAAGGGTGAACACACCAAGTTTCAAAATCTGTGGCTTGGGTCATTTTTGATTGCTGAAAAGTTGGGTCCTAGTTCCTTCCATTTGCAGAATCTTGAAGGACAGCCTGACACCTATCCGGTGAATGGCCAAGTCCTGAAAAGATACTTTGCCTGATCTCCATCCTTGTGTATTATGTAAATATTTCCTTTAATTTTTACCTTTGTTTTCGTTTTGACTTTTATTTGATTGATCGGTTTGGTGTGTTTTTATGTGTTTTTGAAACATATGCATGCTTGTACATTGAGCCATTCAGAACAAGACCATAGAAAAATCTCTTCGCTGAAATAACTTCTGAAAGATTGTACAAACATCAGTGATTTATATTTCTGAAAATGATATTGGAAAATGTTGTTTGAAAGAAGTTTACTAATTTCAATCTCTAAGTGAAGTTTTTCATGGTTATCTTTATCTTTTTACGCTGTCCCTTTTCTGTAAAGGAATGACTCAAAAAAGGATGTCTCCCTGTCAAAGTAAATTGTTTTAGAAATAAAACATTTTTGGAGATGAATAAGGATAGTATATAAAAAAATTCTGACGAGGTCTGAAAAATATGAGAACATATCAAGATTTTTCACCGTCACCCCGCTCAGCTATCTATAAAAGAAAAACAAAATAAAAATATTAATAAGAGCTGTGGGAAGTGTTTGTAAACCCACCGGGATACTGAACAGGTCCGCTGGAAGCGGGTAAATGCAAGCATGGCGCCAAGACAACTTCGCCGGGATACTGAACAGGCCTGCTGGCAGCGAAGCAATGTCGGGTACATGAAAATCTGTGTAAAAAATTATAAGAAACCTCTTTTAAAAGTCCTTTATTCTAATATAGAGCTTCTTGAAAGGATAAAGACGTCCGAGTGGGTTAAATGGAAACCCTGTCGAGGCTATGGACGCATGCTGGCAGCAGTGGCCATGCCAACAGTATTGAAGATTTTATCATAAAAATCATGACTTGCTGATCTTTAAGACTGTTATTGGTTTGCATCTTTTAAAACTTCGCTGGAAAAGATAGTTGATGATGATGTAGTACGATTTTCTGGTTGTTTTTTCAAGTCGAATTTTTCTTTGCTGTCCCGATCTGAATTCATTTCTTTTAACAGAGATAACTGCTTCGCCCAGCATGTCGCCATTGTTGGTAGCCAATTCATTTTTTAAATTTTCCCTAAAAGGCTGCCTACACCCCTTGTCTCATTAACAACAAATCATCATCGCATTGTGCAACAAGACATCGTATTCATTTCTGCGACAATTGCAATTTGGTTTCTTTTCAGTTTTCACAACTGAAAGTGTGAAAACACCTCTCTCGTTGTTTGGACTGTCGTCGTCTTTTATTGATTTTGCTGAAAGACACTTGACCATTGGTTTATCACATGACTGCAAAAGATTTTTTCAAACTTATACTCTTACCTTGATTGCGCATTTGGATCTGTTTGATTACTAAGCCATTGAGCATGAAGATTTACTGGTTACCTTTGACTCTATAAAGGTTGTGATTGATTTTGTTTTTATATGCTTTAGTCCTTATTTCTATGAGCTCTTGACTTATTGATCATATGAGATTTTTGGTTGCAATGTTCTAAAAACTTTGAAATATAAACATTTGGATGTGCAACGAATGCATTGGTAAGTTTATAAGGTCGATTTGAGAATAAAGTTATGGTTTGAGTTTCACAAAGGCGCATGGATTAATCTTTTGGATTTCCATAGTTTGAATCGATGCTTGGTGTATTGTTTTATGAGTTGATATTACATTGAGCGATCATAGTTTTAAACTATGCTTTGACATGATTGAATTAACATCGGTTTAAAACATTTGATTGACACGACAGATCGTGGTTAATGTTGGATTTCATGTTGAACAGAACTGTACACTTGGCGCATGATTATAACATATGGTGTTGGTTCTATTTCGGATGAATGGCACGTTGATATGTTTGTACACCTATTTGGTTGGCCGATACATATGGTTTAAATGATTATGATTATGGATGGAATAGCACTGTACATAGTCATTAATGCATTGCATGGTGGTGGTAATCCCACCACCTTTGCACGCATGCAGTTAATTGCAGCCTCCCTCAGCGCTAAAACTGTTAAACCCTATCGTTTTTTGACCCTGTGCATTGTTTTGTCCAAGTTCAAACCCCACCATGCATAGAAGCCATGGATCCTGTCGTAAGGGCTGAGCCCAACGGGTGCCAAGCACTGTTAATGTGTTATGGTGTGTATAGCGACTTGGAAGAGTTCGGGTGGCTCCCGTTTATAAGAAAATTCGATGGTTATAACCTCACTGTGGCTCGGCAATTTGCATTGTCATTCGATGGCTGCCGAGCCAAAGTTGGAGATGTCCAGCTTGAAATCACTAAACAATTTCTCAGCTCGGCAACCAGCCTGCCTGTTATGGGACAGAAGTGGTCCAAAAGTTGCAAGGTTGATGATGTCCCGTGGACATTGTTATTTCAGTCTCGGACAGTGAACTCATGCGACAGAGGTTTGCCTGAAAAGATGTTGAAACCCCGCTGGTATGATCTCTTGATGATTATCAAGCAATTCGTTACTTGTGAAGGCAGGTACGGGTTCATTTTCTTGTTTCACCTGCGTTTATTAATGGTTTTTATGGGTTTCGATCTTAGTATGCCCCATTATCTGCATAGAAGTTTGTTCAAAATAGCTAAAAGGTACAAGCGCAGCCAAGTTGACACCAGCCTCTTCCATTTGGGGTTGATTAAAATGATAGCGGTTTACGAGTTAAGGTTACGTGGTTATTGTTGGGCTGAATTTCTTAGTCGTAATGGCTTCGAAGAATTGGACCCCCCACAGGTTGATAAACCTATGATAACCAAAACCCAACCTATTCCCCCTGTGCCTTATAACGTTTTGCTGCCCAAACCCCTACCTGACCCACCTACAAGTTTTCCTATGGATGTGACTAAACATGCCGAAGTTGATAAACCCGCGACCAAAAATCATAAACCTAAGACTGGTGCTAATTCGAAAGGCAAGAAAAATGCAAGGTTAATCTCGCGCATGGCGAGGAATAAACCCAAGCCCCCTGTTAAATTAGAGCCTATTGTGGTCAGCGAAGACTCTGATTCTGAAGTTGAACGTTTTCTTGCCGATGAGTATCCTTACTCGAAAGGCTTGTGTAACAAACCTCCTTATGATTTTGTCAATAATTTTCCACCCTGTCTGCGAGATAACCCTGACTTCCCTGGTATTGAACCACCCCATGAAACCCTTGGTGAATCATCGAAACCCTCGACTGCTCAACCTGTTGCTGTACCTTGCGATCAGTGTGGGTTATGGTTGGAAAGATACTACTTGGATGTACCTACGGTGCAATCCAGAATCCACGATTTGGAAAACCAAGTGGCAAAGCTCACTGGTCAGAATGCAAAGGTGCAACCCTCCGATAAGAAGCAACGAACCACGGGTTCAATCCTGTTCAAAAATGTTGAGTCTGCTACTGCAATTGTCAATTCAAAATTGACATAGTCTCAGCAAATGTAATGGTATAATTTTCACTCATTTATATTACTCTCTGTGTACATATTTCGCCTGCTCTGTTACATAAGCATGCTTTGCTGTATATAATGTTTGTTTTATAAATCAATTTTTGTTATCGTTTGAGATTCGATTGGATTTGGTTTTGATTCGATGGATCATCGAATAGATATGATTGTTCAAATTTAGCTCGATGCTCTGTTAATAAGACAAGCTGTTAATATTTTAAAAAATGGACTGTTGTTGGTATCCCGATTTTCGAATACAGTCAATGGTATAATTCAAATTGGTTATGATATGAGTATGATTAATAAATGGGTTAACTGTTTCAATTTCCTTCGACCAAATTTCATACTTTTCTGTTGATACATAACCGAATTGCAACTGATTTAATTCTCATTGATTGCAACTTATTCGATCCATAAATTGTTTGAATTGGATTCTGACTAAGGTTACGATATTATTTCTATAATTAACTCCGTGAAGAGTTGTGTTGATTATTGCTCAGTTCATGAATCCGTAGATTTTATCGTGCCTCTATCCATTGACTGTGTAAAGATTCTTGAGTCGATATGATTTCATCCGATTACAATGGAGGCTATTTACACATCGTGATTTTAATTAAATGATATCAATCTGTTGCTATAACTAGTCGATGACAGTTATGACCATACCTGTGAACTGTTTGTCTGTGGCTAGATTCTATGGATATAGTTATGCATGTTCTATCGTGATGAATTTCTATATTGGCAATTGATTAAACGATATGAAAATCAATAATGATTGTTTTGTATCTCATACGATTTGGTTTACCATTGATTGCATTCATGGAACAGTCTTGTTAAGATTTGATTCGATTTTATGTCAATTGGGAAAACAGAGCATTCCTACTCTGTCCTGATTGTATTCTGTTCGATTTGGTTTGATTTAAAGGATTGTTTTTATTGAATCATTAGTAATTTGTTGATTATTAAAAGATGATTGGATTCAATTTGATTTGATTATATATCTGGTCTTGTTTACTATTCTAGACCAACTACAGAATCAGAATATTTTGTAGCTAAGTCTATAGAGTCATTTTTTATTGTTTTCTTAATAAAATACTCCTCTAACTTGATCTTTGTGTCTATTACAGGAAAATTCGAATTGGCAATGGATATGAGGAGCAGTTGGAAGATATCTTAAGGATTTCACTTGCATTTTTAGTTACTTAGTTTAAGGGATTTTGGGATTATTCCCAGATTGTGTAAAACTATTTG
The DNA here is from genome assembly GCA_032191745.1 of Picea mariana. Taxonomy (NCBI): domain Eukaryota; kingdom Viridiplantae; phylum Streptophyta; class Pinopsida; order Pinales; family Pinaceae; genus Picea; species Picea mariana. Next base: position 138,421 of record JASDQU010739235.1, on the reverse strand, counting down.
CTATTATTCACAAGGATGTTTTACCTTGTGAGAAACCTATATAAACCTATGGTTTTGTAATAAT
>JASDQU010739235.1:108330-133997 GCA_032191745.1 Picea mariana | reverse complement strand
ACTGGTGTCTTGTCATAGCTTTTGCTTTTCAATATATCAACACTTTGTTCCATGTTTTGTATATCATTTTGTTTATGGTTTAGTATTACTTTGCTATCTAAATCAAATTCAAGTGATATAATCTTATTACTGTCATCTATATCTTGTTTTTTCCAAATAGATAAAAGACATAACAGTTGTCGATTTTGTTTGTGAATGATAGCTTTGTCTTCTTCATAAATTGAATTGTAATATATAAGTTTGCTGCATAATAGGTTTCCCTTTTGCAGGAATTTATAATCAAAAAATTGTTATGAGTTTCTTTTATGTCTTGTTTGTCCTGTAACATACTTCAAGAAGAAGCATAGATGATCGTTTCCGAGAAGATTTTGGACTAAACGATGTGAATTTCTTCCTCCGAACAACTTAGAAGCAATCATACACAGGGCAGACTTGGAGCGTTCCCAGGTTAATTAGAGTGTAGTTTACTGTTTTCATTAAGTAGTTTAATATAGATGCAAGTTTATTAGGTTTATATTAGATCATTTAATTGCAGTAAATTATATTAGATTGTTTAATTTCAGTCAGTTTACTTTCTTATTCATAAATCATAAAATCAAAAAGAGTTATCTTCGCTGTCTTGGGACAGCAAGCAAATTAGTTTCACAGGTTTTATTCAAATCTGTAGATTGTATGCAATGTATATTTGTGAATAAACTGTAATTAACTTGATAATTAGATAGTTGATTTGAGTTATTATAATCATAGTTAGTATCTTGTATATATAATAGTTAGTAGTTCATAGTTAGATTAGTGAAGTTAGTTTCTTTCTTTGTTTTATTAGTTTCTAGTTTCCTTTATTTTATGTTAGTTAGTTTAGTTTGTTTCATTAGTTGTATTTAGTGTTAGATTACTTAGCTCAGATCATTGCTCTCTTTGGTTCTCATAGAAGACCTCAGAGTGGCCAACGGAGCCGTTAAACTCATCAGGGTGGTCCACGGCTTGGGTTATTTAGACAACCCCGGACCGGTTCCACTCTCCCAGTTGACGGACGGTCAATTTCGCCCGTCAACATGGTGTCAGCATCTCTTGTGAAGCTCGGGATGAAAATGGATACGTCTAATAGAGGTATGGCAGGAACCGTGTTTCCTCAGGAGCCGAAACCACGGGGAAGAGGGAGACCCAAAAAGGGTATGAAAAAGAGGGAGGAGGACTGCCTCTAGGTTGAGCTAGGTGTACATTCAGTTGTTGAGGATCCAATGAGGTTTACTCACTGGTTGGTGCCATTTGGGACTACTAGTAGGGATGGTCGGAGGGGAAAAGGAGGTGAAAGAGCACTGGGTTCTCCCGACGAGACTTCTGCTGAGCAGCTAGAACAGGCTAAACTGACGATAGTCGAACTCTACCAAGAGAACAGGGAGCTGCGATGTTAATTAGCGGTGAAAGATCAAAAGATACCATCATCATTGGGTCGCGTAGGAAGCATGGTTTGGCTACAGAGGTGGCTTCGAGAAGCACAAGATACAATTGTGCAGCTGCATGAGGCACAACGTATGGCGGGAGAGAAGAACACAGTGCAAGGTGTAAGTAGTTACTCAGGGAAATACATAGTGGACGATCTTGTGCCTTGCACTTCTCCTGGGTGACGCTTGGACAAAATCCCCTTTTTCTCTTCTTTTGTAAATAAAATCGTCCTTTTACTACCACCGGGCCGGTTGGTCGTGGTGTTGATGTGGCTTGGCTGTATGTGACCCGGACTTGGAGGGACCTCTTTAAGACTAAGTATCAGGAGTATTTTGAATGTATTATGCTTTCTTATGGATGCAAATGGGAAAATTAACTGTGTTTTCTCAACATAAATCATTATATTGCACAAATAATTAGATCCTGTAATCATTACTGTGGTACTGTGGGTTTGTTGATATGTTTCCCTTTTGTAAAAATTCTAGTATCAATTGCTTCTTACGTGGCGTTATTGACCCTGGATCATTAGAAACAATTAACTATAAAAGGAATTCACTGATAAATAAGGATCTTACTTGGGACCTCACTCGCGTTGAACATACTGAAACTAGATACTATGGGTGCTGACATCGGGTGGTATTAGGAAAAGGAAAAGTTTTTTTTTTCTTCGTGGGTTAACACATTATAATGTTTTCGAAATATAAAATATATCAGAGTTGGAGGTCAGCGATGTTGCTCTTTACTTTGGTGCAGTGCTCACTATTACCTTTTTTTTGCCGAAACCGAATGGGTCATCCTTCGGCGAAATCCTTCCTCAGTTTGCTCGAGGGAAAGAAATGATTTCATCGGCCGATGCCGATGAAGGTTGGTACTCGGCTACTTTGAATTTCCAAATGATTTTCACCACCTTTATCTTTCGGCGATGCTAAATTTATCAAGTGTTCGGGGAAACTTTGGGTCACCGATTCGTGCAGATAGTCGATGAAGAAGATTGAGTGGTACCCAAAAAATCTAAGAAAATGTTTATAGATTTTTTAGGGTGTGTTGAGTGCTCAACACTTACCAGGCATATAATAGGGGGAAAGTATAATAAATGGATTGTCATTTTACAAGAATTTGATCTCGATTTCACTTCTGCAAAATCCAATAAATCACTAATCTTCATAGATTTAATATCCAGCTTTCCACGATTATATGAGGATGTTATCCATGTTGATTCATTTGTCGATGGACACATTTTTATTATCTCGTCATTTGAACCCTGGTATGGAGACATCGTTCTCTATCTTCAAACTTTGAAGTTCCCTAAACATCTCTCGTGAGATGAACGATGACGTGTAAGATACCAAGCTAAGAATTATACTATCATCGGTGAAACTTTGTATCATAGAGGAATATACAATATCTTGCATCATTTTTTAACTCACAAGGAAATCGAGTCAATCCTAAACGATTGCCACAATGGGGCTTGTGGTGGTCATCTATCCAGGTTTGCGACAACCCAAAATGTTTTGTGAACCGATTATTTTTGGCCTTCTATCTTTAAATATTGTATTGAAGCGGTTAATAAGTGTCACCCCTGCTAGGTGTTCACTCAAAAAATGCANTGTGGTGGTCATCTATCCAGGTTTGCGACAACCCAAAATGTTTTGTGAACCGATTATTTTTGGCCTTCTATCTTTAAATATTGTATTGAAGCGGTTAATAAGTGTCACCCCTGCTAGGTGTTCACTCGAAAAATGCACTCGCATCCAACCCCTCTTCAGCCAGTCATTACTGTCGGTCCCTTCACCAAGTGGGGGGTGGACTTCATGGATTGCAACCCAACTTCGGCTAGGGGGCATCAACACATTATTGTGGCTGTCAACTACTTTACTAAGTGGGTCGAGGCCATTCCTACAGTTAAATCCAACAAGAATACTACCTCCTTCTTCGTATTCAATCAAATTATCTCACGGTTCAATATCCCGAGTGAGATTGTCACTAATCATGGCAGTCACTTTCAAAATGTAATGATGGAAGAGCTAGCATCTAAGCTGGGGTTTAGACATGGTCAGTCTTCTCCTTATTACCGCCAGGAAAATGGACAAGTAGAGGCCGTCAACAAGTCTCTCAAGACCATTTTGCAGAAAAATGTTGGCCAGAGTAAGTCTGACTGACACATTATGCTATATCCCGCACTCTAGGCATATCTAACCTCGGTCAAGACTGCCACTAGATTTTCCCCTTTCCAGTTAGTGCATGGTGTGGAGTGAATATTACCTATTGAATTCGAAATCCCTTCTCTTAAGTTGGAATTCACACTCCTAATTGACACTTCCAATCTCAAGCTACGCCTTGTACACCTATATAGTCTTGACGAGCAGTGTCGAGATGCCTCTACGGCTATTGAGGAGAACAAAATATGTGTCAAGGTCCAGTATGATAAGTTTTTCTGTCCTCAATTGTACGTTGAGGGTGACTTTGTCCTCTTGTATGATCAAGCCAAAGAACTCCTGGGGGCAGGCAAGTTTAAACCCATGTGGCACGGTCCCTATATCGTGCGATGTGTCCTAGAAAAATGTATGATTTAGAATATTATGAAGGGAATATGTTGGACGAGCCCAGGAATGGGCTCTAATTGAAACAATATTACGTTTGAGCCCCACGCTTGGACGAAACTCTTTGTATACTAATGTAATTTAGTGTATATATCTTTTCCCTTTCATTTCGTCTTCATCTTGCTTATCGAGTTTTCCCTTGGTTGGTAGATGTCAACGGAGTCTTCAGTCTACTTAGGATTCACAGACGGAGCCAGTCGTCATACACAAAACTTGACTTCTGCCACTTGGGTGGTTTACTCACCCGAGGGTCTACTGGTGTCTTCAAGTGGCATATGCCTAGGGCCATCCACAAATAATCTGGCTGAATATAGTGCCATTATATAAATTTTGTACGATGCTATCTGTAATATCCCTAGGCCGAACCCAATTGTAATGTAAATGAAAATGTACTTCAACTAGTGATCTATTTGATATCATTTTTTGTATTCACCTTTCATGGCATAATGCATGCATGTAATATGCAATAAAATGAGGTAGTGTGCACATTCCAGGATACCGCACACAACAAATTAAGTGCGCATGATTTTGAGGCCAGGGAGCCTTTGTGTATATGCTGTATTTTATAGGCTAGTGAACCGGTTTTGTGATTATTAGGCCAGAGAGCCTAGATGTTAAAGGCCAGTGCACCTACTTTTGTATATATCTGAACATTAATATAAAAAACATCATTGCATGTATACCGACTAGATAAAAGAGTATTGGGGACTAAACTCCACTAGTTAGCGAAAGGGTGGGGGATAAAACTTAAGGAAAAAGGGCTAAGCCAGGGAGATTAAGCCAAAAAGGAATATTATATTAATATTTCTTAAAGTATAAAGTATGGATAATTATTTTATCCTAAGTTCTAAAGATGGAGACAAGTGGGCCAAAGTAGCTCCCAACATGACAATTTTCAAGTTGGGGACATGCATACATATTGTTGGGACTTAGTTCATTTTCCATCATTCTTTCCATCACTCAGTCATCTAGTCAATCATCCATGAGAATTCAAAATCTCATTGAGCTATCCTCCGTACCTTCATGTCACTGTACCTAAACTTGTATCCATAGCCATACTTATTTGTGTAGCTGGTTAGCTTGGGAGATGGACTGAAGAAGCGGGTTGTCAGGCCCGTGGGATATTGAAGAGGCGAGTTATCACGCCTGTGAGAAATTCCTCTCTAGGTTAGAGAATTGTTGGGGATTGATTTTCTGAAGGTGCTAAACTACAGCTACAGGGCTCTGAGACTTCCTTTCCGGCCTGTTGCTAAAGCCCAGAAAGGAAGTAGGGCAGCCGAAGGACGGTTGAGCAGAGAAGGGGCACACTTCCTGGGGTGGGATAGACATGTGGGGAATGTGGGACTATAGGATGTTAGTTTGAGTGGGCACCTGTGACAGAGTCTTTCATATTGTCTATGAGCCATTAGCCTGGTTAGGAATCCCTTTACTTGAGTGGATTTTAGTGCCAGCTCGGAGGTGACCCACTGCTGAGAGTGAGGAGCAATGTGGTCTAAGGCTGGGAGGTTCGTGGAAGTTCTACATGCAATTGGTGATATTATTACCAAGATAAGTGTCAACTGTGTGATAAATTTACATGTTGCACTATTATTTATGTGTTTATTTTTATGGGTTTATCCTATGTCTGGTTATAATTTTCTTTATAGTTATGGGTATTTCTTGTATACGTTGCATGTATGTGTTTACTGTTATTTCAGTATGAATCCATGTAATTACATAATGCATTTGTTTGCTTACATTTTATATATAAAGTTCCACAATAGTTCTGTGTGTATATCTTTTAATTTCATGTGATTTGAAAATTTTATGTGGCATAGCTCAGTTGGATGCTAGGTATGTTACAGTATGTTCTGCAGAGAGAATGAAAGAGTTTTCTGGAGTAGCATGGCCTGAACTGAGTGGTCGGGGATGTTACAATATGGTATTAGAGATTCAGTTTTCAAAACTGAGCCTGGATGGGCCGAGCAAGTTGAGTTGAAGAAAAAATTCATAGAGGATTGATTTTGTAGTGGCCAAATTTCAGTTTGTAGAGCGTCCATGGTAAAATTTAGAAGCAACGACAGGGAATTGGGAAAAGCCCTAATTTCTATTGTTAAATTCATGAGAAAATGGAGAAATTCGTCCAAGTGGTGAGATATTATTGGTTTAATCTCTGTTCTAGCAAATTCAGACTTGAAATTGGTCAAATTTGAAGTTACAGTGAATCCATGACAGATGGAGCGAGATTAATAATTAAAATTCTGAATTCATGAATTGGGTGTGGGAAAAAATTGTTCCCAAAATGTCAACCCACAACGATTTTTTGTTGCAGAGGTTGAAATGGTGTTATCAGGGTGAAATTGAAAAAATTTCATAGTTGCAGAATGTCTATGGTAAAAATTGGGTAAAATTTAAGCAAAAGCCCCAATTTCTACAACGTAATTCATGAGGAATTGATGCGCAAAAAAATGAATGTGCRCAGGTGGGTGCATTAGAAATGCATGATGCATAGTAAAAATATTGTAATATGTAAAAATTTGGCATCAGATGAAAAAACATTGGCGTGCTGGTGCGCACATTAAATTTTGGTGCCACACGGAAAAATGTTGGTGTGCAGCTGCGTGCACTAAATTTTGGCGATGTGCGGAAAAATGTTGGTGTGCGGGTGTGTGCACTAAATTTTGGCGTCAGGCGGAAAAATGTTGGTGTGCGGGTGTGCGCACTAAATTTAGCATTGCACAGTGTGCATATGCATAATAAGGTGCATGCAGTGTGCACACACATAATAATGGTGCACGTGGTGTGCACAGTATTGGCAGAGCGCATAGGAGTTTGGTTGGTGCGTGAATAATGTGGGTATATGTTGTCACACGATAATTTAGTTAATAGTGCATGCAAAGTATTGGTGCATGGTTGGGGCATAGTAAACTTTGGCATGGTGCAGTGCATAGAGTGAAATGCACACATAATATCAACGTGCAATACAAAAATTACGCGCAATAGGTAATAGTACAAGAATCAAAATTTTGCGTTGTGGATATTAGCGCACGACACAAAAGTAGTGCGCGCCAATTATTGGCATGACAAAGAAGCGATGCACAGTGGTTATAAGTGTGCAGAGAATGAATTACCTTGTGGTGTTGTTGTGCATGTTAAATATGGGTGTATAGGTTGAAATTTGTGCACGTGAAGTCGTTTGGATGGTGAACAATAGTGGAAAACCAACGAAATTCTGTGACATTTTATACTATTTGAAGGTCATCTTTTTGCAACGTGTTTTTGAGGACCTTAAGAGATTTTTTAGCTACTCAAAAACCACGAGAACAGAGTGTACCAAGGTACACTCTGTCTCTGTAGCTCAAATAAAATATCTCAGAGAGATATTTCTAATGGTGTAAACAATTCGTCAAACAAAGATTTTCTGAGAAAGTTACAACACAAACAATGGACGGTAGATTTTAAGACCCAACTAACTTCAAAGAGCCATAACTTTCTACTCCAGAATCCGATTGAGGCGCTAGAGCAATCAATAGAAATATATTGAACCATAGAAGACAGTCCCTAAGCTGAATTAAATTTCTGGGCATGTTAAAAATTCTTAATATGGCAAATAAGGTACATGTAACATTCCAGACCAAAACCACGAATTGGCGTAGAACTTCAGTAGGCTGTAACTAGCATCTCGGAACCCAGAAAAAGGTGAAACTTGGACGAAGTGTCCATAATATGTATATGAAGAAACCCAATGGATATACCATGAAAATTCCAATGGAGTAGGTGCAAAAGTGCATATTTACAGCGCAGAGCTGTGCCAAGTTGAAGAATGAACAAGAAAATTAATGGGCAATTTTCAAATAACCATAACTTTCTGCTCAAGGCTCGTAATTGAGCATGGAAATAGGATTTCAAAAGGTATCAAACAATAGAATATAATCATTCACCCAGAAAATTGATCTAGGAATTCAATTTTTGGGAAATCATAAGAAATAATTCTGATATATTATTGAACCAGAATGGTTCATATTTTCATAAAATTGTTGAAACAGTTAGCCTAACAAAGTTTTGTTGGCTGCACATTTTGCAGAGTTAACAACAACTAGATCAGATCAAGATCAACACAAATTCCATAGGAATGGAAGAGGCACATGGGACTTACAACCAGGAAGATGAGATTAGAGGGATGGATGTCCATTTGGGCATTGAAGGAACAAACTCCAATGGACATGGAGAAGGAAGGGATGAAAACATGAATATGGTAGAGACCATTAAAATTTGCAGAAGGATGTCCAAAGACATAAAATTGATAATGAAAGGCTTATGATAGACAAGGAGAAACGTGAGGACTTCAACATGACATTAATGTAGAGCTTGAACAAAATAGAAAATAAATTGGATAAGGAGAGTGGCTCAAGCAAAGCAGGAAGTCACATGTCTCCTGATGAGAAAAGAGGAGAAAGAAGTGTTAGCAGACATCACCGTCACTCCTCGAGGAATTATAATAAGAGAGCACACAAAAAATCAAGTCCATCCCCTGTCAGGAAGCATAAGAGGTATGGGGTGGATGAGCTACGAGGAGAAATGAAAAAAATCAAACCTCCTACATTTGATGGTGAGCACAAGAAGGATGAAGATGCAGAGACATGGCTGCTGGGAATGAGAAAGTATTTTCAATTGCATAATTATTCTTCTCATGCAGAAGGTAGAATTTCCATCTATCAACTCAAGGGAAAGGCATCCATGTGGTAGGATGAGCTTCTGCAAGTGCATCACATTAAAGAGACAAGTGTTACTTGGAGGGAATTCAAGAAGTATTTTGAGAAGAAATACTTGACTAAGAGATACCATGACAAGAAAATGAAAGAGTTCTTTGAACTCAAGCTTGGGACTATGACCATAAATGAATATGAGAGAAGGTTTTTAGAACTCTTGAAGTATGTCTCTTTCATCAAGGATGATACAGTTAAGATTCAGAGGTATTTGAGCGGATTTCCATCATTCATCAGTGACAAAATACAATATGATGATACAAAGACATTGGAGGAGACCATAAGGCAAGCTAAATGCCTATATGATCAGCAAAAAGCAAGGCCAAATTTCCAAAAATATTGTGAAGACAAAAATAAATTCAATATGTGTCAGAGGAAGAAGGGAACTAAGCCACCATTCTTCAGAAATAATCCTCAGGGACAACCAACTTCTAGAGAACCCAGAACGATTGAGACAGGGGGTCAAAGGCCAAGGCAACCACCTATTCAATGTTGGGGTTGTAAAGGAGATCATATGTTCACATATTGTCCTCATAGAGGTGAAAAAGTGAGGATTGTTCACAATGTACAGAAAGTTGAAACAATGGAGGACATGGGTAGAAATGTACCAAGGATCTATGCAACCCTGGAAAACAAGAAAGCAGAGTATTAGCCACACATGATTGAAGTGGAAGGTATGCTCAACAACCAAACCATTGCTATTTTAATTGATTCAAGAGCTATTAATAGTTATATAGATCCTAAGATGGTGGAAAGTTTGCATTTACCAAGAAGCAAGCATGGGAAATCTTGGTTGGTGAAGATGGCTACCGAAGCCAAAAGAAAAGTTAATGAGATGGTTAAGTCATGTATTATGGACATGAATGGGTTGAACACTAGGGTAGATATGGACATTTTTCCTTTAGGTTCCTATGAATGTCTAATTGGTATGTATTGGTTGGACCAACATCACACTATCCTAAATTTTCATAACAAGACATTTACTTGTTTGGATGAGGAAGGGAACCTAAGGAGAGTGCAGGGAATTCCCAGGGCAGTAACCATCAGAGAAATTTCAACATTGTAGCTGAAGAAATGTTACAGAAAAGGGTGCCAAATATTTGCAGCTCATATGGAAGAGACACCTAAATATAAGGTTCCAAATTTGGAAGATTATGCAGTCCTAAAAGAGTTTGAACATGTGTTCAAGGAGGTACTAGGACTACCCCCAAAGAGATATATTGATTTCTCTATAAATTTAATGCCTAGAGTAGCTCCAGTGTCAAAGACTCCTTGCAGAATTAGTACACCGGAGATGAAGGAGTTACAAATGCAGGTTGAAGAACTTCTAAAGAAGGGGTATATACGCCCAAGTGTGTCACCTTGGGGTGCCCTAGTATTGTTCATGAAGAAGAAAGATGGGACATTAAGATTGTGCATTGATTTCAGACAGTTGAATAAAGTGACTGTAAAGAACACGTATCCTTTGTCAAGATCTCTTTAACCAATTGAAGGATGCAAAGATATTTTCAAAGATAGATCTTATTTCAGGATACCATGAGGTAAGAATTAGAGAGGAAGATATCAACAAGATCGCCTTCAGGACAAGGTATGGTCATTATGAGTTAACAGTGGTGCCATTTGGGTTGTCAAATTCACCAGTTGTTTTCGTCTGTTTAATGAATGGCGTTTTCCGAGAATATTTAGACAAGTTTGTCATTGTATTTTTGGATGACATCCTTATATATTCTAAATTAGCAGAAGAGAATGAACATAATTTGAGGATGGTGTTGCAAGTATTAAGGGAGCATCAATTGTATGCCAAATTGAGCAAGTGCTCATTTTATCAGAAGCAAATTCATTATTTGGGGCATATCATTTCAGAGAATGGTATAGTAGTGGATCCTGAGAATATAGAATCCATTAGAGAATGGTCGGCACCAAAGAATGTGACAGAGGTTAGATCGTTCATGGGCCTTGCAGGATACTATAGGAGATTTATTGAAGGATTCTCAAAGATTGCACACCCCATCATTTCCTTGCAAAAGAAGGGTGTGAAGTTTCAGTGGAAATTGGATTGTGAAAAGAGTTTCCAACACTTGAAGAAATTATTAACAAGTTCTCCAATACTAAGGATTGTAGACCCAAATGAAGAATTCACTGTATGCACAAATGCATGTAAAGAAGGACTTGGTGGAGTCCTCAGTCAAAATGGGTTTGTTATATGTTATGAATCAAGGAAGTTGAAGGAGAATGAAAGACACTATGCCACTCATGATTTGGAGTTGGCAGCCATAGTGCATTCCTTGAGGAAATGGAGACACTACCTCATGGGGAAAAGGTTTTAACTGAGGAAATACCATAATGGTCTAAAATATTTATTTGATCAGCCAACTCTAAATGCTAGGCAAAGCTGATGGTTAGAATTTCTAAGTGAATATGACTTTGATATAAAGCATATCAAGGGGAAAGAGAAAAAAATGGTTGGTGCACTCAGTAGAAGAGCGCATGAATTTCATGCTACAACCATTAACATGTACCAATCAGATTTGAAACCCATAATTTTTGAGGCTGCAAAATTAGATTTCCAATACAAGGAATTAGTGGCAAAATTACAATAAGGTAATTTGCAGCATAAAATTGAAGAATACAAGTTAGATAATGATGAAATTCTCATGTACAGGGGAATAATTTATGTACCAAATTCCCAGGAATTGAAAAATTTGATTGTTGGCACAGGGGCAGACCCAGGGTTCAACGCTACAACATAGAACCAACAAATGCCTAACTACCGGCCCTTTCGACAAGACCTGTGAAGTAGATGAAGTCTCACCTGAGGTAGAGGCACAGGTGGTTGCAAGACTCAGGTGTCTGCAACCTTGGCTGGGACACAAATCTGTGATTATAACACTTAATACAATTCTTAGCACCTTCCTCCATCGATATACAATCACTATTCACTTTGCTGATAAAACAGAGCTTCGCAACATTCACACCAATCTATAGTATTTAAGCACTTAGCATATAAATGGATCAGAATGATCATATCAAGAACTAAGCATGACTATCTTGATCAGATATAATATGCTCACAGATCATAAGCACAAAGCAGAAGTAGATCTATCTAAACATATCAAAGAACTTAGAAAATAACATGTGAACACATAAGGACAAAGCACAAAGCACATAACACAGTGTTTACGTGGTTCACCCCCACCCTGGGGCTACGTCCACCAACTCTTCTTCTTTATTGTCTTTAGTCAATCGATTACAAGAAAAAATCCTTCAAAACCCTTACCCCGCACAGGGTAGAAGATATGCGTAGCTTGCTAGATCCTTCTTCCTTGCGTTACAACACTGAGCCGTCTCTAGTCTAGCACAAGGACTTGCACTCAGATCTGCAAGTCTTACCCATAATGCACAAATCCCTGATCACACAGATCCAACTCTTAGCACTTAGCCTACATCACATAGATATATTATTCGACTACTTATTACATTGCCTATCCTTCTATTTATACATACAAAATAGGCCTAAACATGGGTAAACCCATGGGCCGACATCCCATTCCCATTACATATTCCCAAAAACCCAAAAAGGGGCTCAAAGGGGGGTCGAGATCCCATGATATCTGATTCGTCTTGTGCTCCTCCTTTGACAGGCTGTTGAAGTCCCAAAATAGGTCAATATGACCAATAATCTCCCAAAATTTGGTCAAGGGCCAACATGCCCCCAACACTTACCTGTGACTCATCCCCAGTCACTTTGGTCTGAGAAATTCTTCCTTGAACGCCTCGAGCTTGGCTCGAGCTACTTCGACTTGATTCTTTGCTATGGCCTCTTGTTCAGTGAACTCCTGTATTACTGTGTTATTCACTGGCCCTTCTAGGCACTGTTCTACTACGATGACAACCTGTTCTAACTCTGCTCCTCTTCTCTCTACCTCTGTAAAAAACTGGCATGCCTTATCTTGCAAATGTTGAAGCCATTGAGTGACTTCCATCACTTTTATTTGAAGCATATTGAACTACTGCTGGGTTGTGAATTTTTCTTGAGACCTCTTCATTCTTTCTACAGTCGACAGGGCCTTCAGATGCACCTGTAGTGTATCTATGTGGTGCTTTTCTTCTTGGAGTTGCGACTCCAGTGTCTGTAACTACGAGTTCTCAGTGAGGTTTTCATATGTTTGGGTGCTACGGTTACTCATTTGCTTGCATTCCAATGCAAGAGATTTTAATCTGTCAACTTCACTGTGGGCAGTTGCTTCTCACTGGTCCCTTACATCCTGCAGGGTCTCGAGTACAGTGCGTAATTATAGATCTGCGATGCGCTGCTGGAGTTGTTGGATCACTTCTTTGAGTTGCACCACCTGCTATGGAACTCTCTCTTTGACCTTTACTTTGAAAACTATCACAGAGCAAAGTTCTCTATTGATCATTTCCTTAACTTCAAGTTTCTCTGTGAGCAAATTTTCCTTCTCTTTATGCAGCTAGGATTTTTCTTCATCAGATTTTACTTGGAGATCAAGCTTCTCTTGTTCTGCAGTACTTCGTTGCTCTTCAAGGAATCCTTGTACTTGTGATAAATCTTGGGTGGCTGACGCTGTCTCCTCATGTGCTCATTGAAGGAAAGCTTCAACTATATCAGTGATCCGATGGAGTTGAGCTAGCTCATCTCCCAGTTTTGGTGTTTCTGATGGCAGAGGTGCAGTGGAAACTGTGCGGCTGGACTGTAGTGCCTGTTGCACTCCTTGAAGTTAAACCTTGATCTAATTGAACACCTCCTCCTGCTTAGCTTCTTTCTTCTCTGCTATCTCCAGTGAAGCATCGTTCAGTGCTCGATGATGAAGTCAAAGTTATCTGAGGTGAGGGTGGTCTCAAATTTGGTCCTAGTTTCTTTTGATTTCTTCCTTGAAGAATGTTTCTGAGGGGAATCCTTCCTTTTCTTCAAGGGGTCCTCCTCATATCTAGGTGGTGTAACCTCACCTTTATTTTGTTCAACTTCTGCACCATATATCTCTCTGCCATCACATCCTTGCTCATGTGAGATAGAAGAAGCCTTTGCTGAGGTACTGATTACATGTTGAGCTTCTTCATTTTTCTTGGTCTTGCTTGGTCTAGGTGTATTGTGCACTACTTTTGGATTGTCAATATCAGATAGCTTTGCGGGGTCTACTGGGATGAGGAGGTCCACTGACCATTCCTTAGTAATATATTCTAAGTCTTCCTCTGTCATCTTGTAGTATGACTGCAACTATTTATTATGGTCATCAGCGCGTGCTGTGATATAGATGAAATGACAGTCTACATTGAATTTCATCAAGGGCCTGAACCTGTGGAGAGTGCTTAGGGTTATACGAGGCTTAGATTGGATTGTTGTATTTAGCTGGTTGTAATAAGTGTGGAAAATGATATTTGATTGCCATTGCTTGTTCACATCGCTAGAGTACCATAGCATACAGAACTTCGTGGCGAGAGGTTCAAACGGCTCGATGTACATGAAGGTCGCACCTTCCGACATCTCCCATGCAATGAAAGCGATCAAGATGAGAAGTCAACTGAAGTGGAAATCAAATCCTTGGTCCTACACTTCCCTGCAGTCTAGTTCCAGTTGGTTTATGAGGTACTTCACCCAATTCATTTGTAGTCCTTCTGCGCACTTCCCTGCGAGGTCGACTGTGAATCCAGTCACTTGAGTGGGTCGGTTCTTGTGAACTAACTTTCCTGTGATTAATTGACAAGATAGGTGCAATGTGTCGCTCTGGATAGAGGCTACCTTGTAGCCTAATGTTCCTTTCTCAACATCTCCATAGGTGTCTTTAATCTTCTGGGCAAGAGCGCGATCCATGGTTTTCCTGGGATAGAAATCCTGTGGGTCAGGGACTTGCATGCTTAGCCCTATGATCATATTGATCAACATTGGATCCACTGTGATACAGTGGTTCAACCACAAATACCTACCATGGTAGCAGGAAAACAAGAACTTGACACATGCGTTCACTTCTTGGTGCCTACCGAAGTGAGGAATCTTCATGACATTGAGTAGTGTGGACTACGCGAGGTTCATGGTCCATGACTGGGGAATGATATTTGAGTTATTTCCCTTGGTTTTGGTCAGATACTTGTGTAGGGTGAGCATGTTTTACACATTCCTATCACCGAGGTTGAAGTCACCAAACTTCAATGCTGCAATCTTATCTTGGTCTACGTGCACTATGCATTTCCCTTTCGGTAGGTATGCAATGACCAAAGCGTATTCAAACTCTCTGGGCACACTATCTCGATTGATTATGCTGCTCAGGGGTGGTAGATAGGTGGGTAATATAACCAGGATTAAATTAGCATTCGCGAGATCATCTCTATGCTTAGTTCACTTTTCATCTACTAGCCAGGATGGACTGGCTCGAGCAATGGACAGAGAGGTCGGAAGTCCTCTTGTCGAAGATGCTTGTACACTTGTAGATACTCCTCTCTCCAACATGACTCTTTCAGTCATTAATTCGAGGAGAAGTTTTGTTACTAATTCTTCAACTCCAGTGAGCGCGTTAGACATACGTGCTCAGGATTAAAATTATTGGGGTCACGATGAACTTTAGATATGACACTAGAACAAACAACAAAAGTGCAATGATCACTGTATACAATTCACTTAGTCCGCGGGCTTCAGATTCTTAGTTAGAAAAAGTGTTCTATGTGCATGGCACGACGAGATAAGTAGGCAACTCAACAATGGTTTGCTTGTAATGGTTATGAGCCTCCATTAACTCTTATTCGATCCATTATGGCATGATCTAATGGTTTGATGACAAACCTTTATTTCCTTTCTACCCGTTCGGAGCGTCGATCGAACGATTATAATATCCCCAATGGCTATATTGCTTCACCATGGCGAAGTGCCATGTGTCACTATTTTGATATCCTGGTGAAGCTCCAATTCTGCAAATTTTTCATGTGTGGAGTTCCTTCTAGAACCTTCTGCAACTTAGCTCTCTTATTACTTTGCTTCCTAGCCTTCTTTCCAGTGAGCTTCATTTCAGTAGTTTGTTTTCCATTCTGATTCTTATCTTTTGTGGTTTTAGTTACTTTGCGTTGTTGAGATTCTCTCCTAGGACTGAGGGGTAACACCTCTTCTTTATCCGAGATAGGTACTTTAGTCTTCTGTGAGTCTTCTAATGTTCTTGCAGCTTCAACATATGGGTTTCTAGTGTTAAATAACTTCAACCTGTTCTCCTGTTCTTCGATCAAGTGTGCGATCCTTCTGGTCATGAAATATTTTAACTTCTGTTTCTTCTGCTCCAAGACTTCTTCTTCTTTATTTCGTCTGGCTTGATCTCTGTCAATCCAAATTTTTCCTATTAACATTGTAAACGGGGCACGGTCTTCAACAAATTTAATAATCTCAACATCTTCCTCTGTCGAAGTTCCATTGATGGTCATAGGTATCTGAGCGAGCCTTCCAGACAGGTTTACCAGTTTTCCTCTGAATAACCCTAGTCCTCCTAATGAAGGAATCATATCAGGCCTCAATATAGCTTCCCAAGTTTTCTCTGTCATGATATTCACCTGTGTTTCTTCATCTAGAACATAGTCAATGTCAAATTCTCCTATTCTTGCTTTAATGCATTCTTTTTCTTTAAATATCTCCGATAATCTAACATGTCGGTGGTCATCCAAGGTGTCTTTCATCTGTAGCAATACCTTTTCTAATTCTTTTTGGGGTTCTTCTATAGCCTTTGTTTTTGGATCTGCCTTAGGGTTTTCTTGTCTTATGTTCATACTTTCAAGCTTATCAATCATTCTGGGGCAATCCAACACTTCATAGTCCATAGCTTTGCAACAAAGGCAACTAGGTCTTCTTTTAGGGAATTCTTTAGCAAGATGTCCCAGTTTTCTACAACTGTAACAGAGGGTTAATCCTCTCTTTCTTTTAAATGATCCCCAACCTCTTTTGTACTGTGCACTAGGAACATAGGAGCTAAACTGCAATAAATTGTTTCTGAGATCCTGCATCCATTCGTTAGTCCAAACATTCTTTCTGTGCATAGGTATAAGATATCTTTCACTATTCTTGTCAGATCTACTCATATCAAACCTTCTTTCATATATTAATACCCTAGTTTTCAAACTAGGACAAATTTTATTAAACATACCTAGATCCATACTCTAGAAACAAAAATTTCCACTTATCTTACTTCAGAGCACAGAGCATTCAGATCTAAATGTTTTTACTATCTTTACATTTATCAGAGCACAGAGCTTGCATATCTTACCTCTTTTAATCATAAATTCTCACTTTTACCTTTCTTAGAGCACAAAGATTTTAGATATTGCTTCTTTCCTTCAGATCCGACCTCTTTTCTTCAGATTGTGCTTCTTTATTTCAGATCAAACCTCTTTTCTTCAGCACAGAGATTTATAGATCAAGTAGAACACTATGCACTAGGGCACAGATCTACGCACAAAGTTTTCACAATCCCAGGTCGAATATTTTCACAGAGCTTCTTCTTTCTCAGTTCCTAGAAATCACAATTTCAGTCCTGACAACGAAACCATTTGTTGGCACAGGTTCAGAACCAGGGTTCAATGTTACAAGAGTGCACCAAAAAAGACCTAACTATCGACCCTTTCGGTAACACCTGTGAAGCAGATGAAGTCTCACCCGAGGTAGAGGCAGGGGTGGTTGCAAGACTCAAGTGTTTATAACCTTATCTAGGACATAGATATGTGATTATAACACTTAATACAACTCTTAGCACTGTTAGTCCCTCGATATACAATCACTATTCACTTCACTGATAAAACAGAGCTTCGCAAGATTCACACTAATCTACAATATTTAAGCACTTAGCATATAAATGGATTAGAATGAGCATATCAAGCACTAAGCATGACTATCTTGATCAGATCTAATATTCTCACAGATCATAAGCACAAAGCAGAAGTAGATCTATCTAAACATATCAAATCACTTAGCAAATAACATGTGAACACATCAAGACAAAGAAAAAAGCACATAACACAGTGTTTACGTGGTTCACCCCCACCCTGGGGCTACGTCTACCAACTCTTCTTCTTTATTGTCTTCAGTCAATAGATTACAAGAACAAAGCCTTCAAAACCCTTAATCTGCACAGGGAAGAATATCTGCGCATCTCACTAGATCCTTCTTGCATGCGTTACAACACTAAGTCGTCTCTAGTCTTGCACAAGGATTTGCACTCAGCTCTGCAAGTCTTACCCAGAATGCACAAAGCCCCGATCACACAGATCCAACTCTTGGCACTTAGCCTACATCATACAGATATATTATTCAACTACTTCTTACATTGCCTATCCTTCTATTTATACATACAAAATAGGCCTAAACATGGTTAAACCCATGGGCCGACATCCCATTCCCATTACATATTCCCAAAAACCCAAAAATGGGCCCAAAAGGGGGCCAGGATCCCATGATCTCTGCTTCATCTTGTGCTCCTCCTTCAACAGGCTATCGAAGTCCCAAAATAGGTCAATATGACCAATAATCTCCCAAATTTTTTTCAAGGGCCAACATTGATATTGAGGGAAATGCATAATGTACCTTATGCTGGGCACCCAGGTTATTAGAAAACTATTGGAGCTGTCAAGAACCAATATTTTTGGCCGTGCATGAAGAAATAAGTTGCTGATTTTATTGCCAAATGTTTGTAATGTCAAAAGGTAAAGGATGAACAGAGACACCCAGCTAGTTTTCTACATCCATTACCCATTCCTGAGTGGAAATGGGAAGTCGTAACAATGGATTTCACCACTAAACTGCCAAGAACAAACAAGCAACATGATTCTATCATGGTAGTGGTGGATAAGTTTACTAAATCTGCCCATTTTATTCCAGTTAAGCTCACTCACAAGGAAACCAACATTGCTGATGTTGATATGAGAGAAATTGCTATATTGCATGGCATACCCAAGACAATTGTGTCTTACAGAGATCCAAAATTTACCTTAAAATTTTGGAAAGGATTATTTAATGGATTTGGAAAAAAATTGATTTTTAGTACATTTATCATCCAAAATCAGATGGACAAATAGAGAGGGTGAATCAAGTGATTGAAGATATGTTGAGGATGTATGTGATGGATAAACCATCAAAATGGGAAGACTACCTACACTTGGTAGAGTTTTCTTATAACAATGGGTACCAAACATCTCTAAAGATGAACCCATTTGAGGAACTTTATGGAAGAAAGTGCAACACACCAGTAAGCTGGGATAACCCAATAGATAGAGCAGTGGTTGGGCTAGAGTTTATCAGGGAAATGGAGAAGTAAATGATAAAAATAAAGAAAAATTTAAAGGATTCCCAAGACAGGAAGAAAAACTATGTTAATAAGGGCAGAAATCATAGGGAATTTAAAGTGGGAGACCATGTATTTTTGAAAGCGAAAGCCAACAAAAGTTCCCTGAAGTTGGGAAATTGTTCAAAGTTGGAAGCTTGCTATTGTGGGCCATTTTAAATCCTAGAGAGAATTGGTCCAATGGCTTATATGATTGCATTTCCTGCATCTATGTCTGTTCATAATGTATTCCATGTATCATTGCTCAATAAATATATACGTGATGATAATCATGTTATTGATTGGAATGTGATCCAGGTAGAGCAAGAAGGCACTTTCCAAGTGCATCTGGTACACATTCTGAACCGGAAAATCAAAAAGCTTTGGAATCGAGCCATAGGGCTTGTAAAGGTCCAATGGACCTGGTACGGTCCCGAGGACGCTACTTGGGAGCATGAGGATGCAATGTGGGCAGAATACCCGCATTGTTTTGAGGATTTTTGAAATTTTGTTGTGTATGAGTACATAATGCACCAAGGAAAGTGCATAAATAAGGGGAGGGGATTGTAATATCCCTAGGCTGAACCCAATTGTAATATAAATGAAAATGTACTTAAACTGGTGAGCTGTTTGATATCATTTTTTGTATGCACCTTTCATGACATAGTGCACACATGTAATACACAGTAAAATGAGGAAGTGTACACATTCCAGGATACCTCGCGCAACAACTTAAGTGCATGCGATTTTGAGGCCAGGGAGCCTTTGTGTATATGCTGTGTTTTATAGGCTGGTGAGTCAGTTTTGTGATTATTAGGCTGGAGAGCCTAGATGTTAAAGGCCAGTGTGTCTAATTTTGTATATGGCTCAACATTAATATAAAATACATCATTGCGCACATACCAACCATGATAAAAGAGTATGGGGGACTAAAATCCACTAGTTAGGGAAAGGGTGGGGGATAAAAGTTAAGGAAAAGGGGCTAAGCCATGGAGCTTAAGCCAAAAAGGAATATTATATTAATATTTCTTAAAGTATAAAGTATGGATAATTATTTTATCCTAAGTTCTAAATATGGGGACAAGTGCACCAAAGTATCTCCCAACATGACAAGTGTCAAGTTGGGGACATACATACATATTGTTGAACTTGGGACTTAGTTCATTTTCCATCATTCTTTCCATCATTCCTCCCATCATTTAGTCATCTAGTCAATCATCCATGAGAATTCAAAAACTCATTGAGCTATCCTCCGTACCTTCATGTCTCTGTACCTGAACCTATATCCATAGCCATACTTGTTTGTGTAGCTGGTTATCTTGGGAGTTGGATTGAAGAAGCAGGTTGTTAGGCCTGTGGGATATTGAAGAGGCGGGTTATCAGGCCCATGAGAAATTCCTCTCCGGGTGAGATAATTGTTGGGAATTTATTTCCCGAAGGTGTTAAAATGCAACTACAAGGCTCCGAGACTTCCTTTCTGACCTATTGCTGAAGCCCAAAAAGGAAGTGGGGCAGTCAAAGGAATGTTGAGCAGAGAATGGGCACACTTCCTGGGGTGGGACATGCATGTGGGGAATGAGGGACTGTAGGATGTTAGTTTGAGTGGGAAACTGTGACAAAGACTTTCCTGTTGTCTATGAGTCGTTAGTTTGGTTAGGAATCCCTTTACCCGGGTGGAATTTAGTCCCAGCTTAGGGGTGACCCACTGCTGAGAGTGACGAGCAGTGTGGTCTAAGCCTGGGAGGTTTGTGGAAGGTCTGCACGTAGTTGGTGATATTCTTACCAAGTGTTGTCACAGGGGTAGACCCAGGGTTCAACGCTTAACAATGCACCAACAAAACCCTGACTATTGTTCATTTCGGTAACACCTGTGAGGTAGGCGAAGTCTCACCCGAGGTAGAAGCAAGTGGGGGTTACAGGACGCAAGTGTCTGTAACCAGGCTGGTACAGAGATATGTGATAATAACACTTCACAGATTATTCAGTTAACGCTTAGAATATGACATGCATTAGTTCATTAACCTTAGTAACATCGCAGAACATACCCAAGGATAGATCTAGCGCAGTAACAACAAATATTATGCACCTAAAATACTTAGTATTTAGCATTGTGAATCAGATCTAGAATTTTAACATAAGGAAAGCATTAAAGCAACATATACATATCCATTACATATCTAATCTAAGCACTAAGAAAAACATAATAGAGATAATCATTGCACAAAGAAAACCATAAGACACCAGATGTACGTGGTTCACCCCAGTGTGGGGCTACGTCCACCAACCGCTTCACCTCTTTATTATTCATCAATCTCTTACATTCAGTTACTCCTATGCACTAAGCCACAAAGTTGAACCTTGCACCAGATAGGAGATATGCGCACTGAGCACCAGATCCTCCTTCCAAAACTAGGTCAAGGCACAGAGCCAACTCTCTATCAAGCACAAAGCCTTAACACACATACATTCCCTTGCACAAATCCACTTGAACTAATTGCACTTAGCCAACTAGCTCCCCCATTTTACAATTCAGTCTTCTTTATTTATACTTTTACAAACCCTTATAATAGGGCCAAACATGGGGAGAACCCATGGGCCAACATCCCATAAACCCATTTCAAAAACCCTAGAGGACCCCTTACTGGGTCCACATAGCCCACAAAATAAGTGATAACCACAATCTCAGCTCCATCTGGGTGCTCCTTCTTTGACCATGGTGTCGAAATCCAAAACTGGACCAACTATGACCAATGTTTCCTCAAAACTTGGTCGAGGGCTATTAGGCCCCCAACACTCACTTGTGACTCGTCCCGGATCACTCAGGTCCAGACAATGTTTTTTTGAAGGCATCAAGCTTAACTCGAGCTGCCTCGACATGATGCTTCACCTGATCCTCCTTCTCAGTGAGCTCCTAGATCGTGTTCTCTATAACAGGCCCTTCCAGGAATTTTTCTACTGTTGCAACCACTTGATCCAATTGCGAGCCTTATCCATCAATCTCTTCGAACACCTTGCAGGATTCATCCTGCATAGGTTGTATCTTCTACGTTACTTCCATTACCCTACCTTGGAGGGTAGTGATCTGTTGTTGTACTACGCACTGCTCCTGGGATCTCTTCATTCTTTCTACTGTAGTGAGCAACTTCATCTCCTCTTGTACGAAAAATGCCTACTGTTGTGCCTCTTGTAACTGCACTTCCAACTTCCTTAGCTATAGATCCTTGGTGAGGTGTTCATATGTCTTTGCACTTCTATTACTCAGTTGTTTGCATTTCGAGGCGAGGGCTCTTATCCTTACTAGTGTTTTCTTATCGGTCTCCTCCCTTTGGTAACGCATCTCTTGTGGGGTGCTTGGTACTGTTTGGGCCTCCAATTCTATTATCCTGGCTTGAAGCTGTTGGAGGGTCTCAACGAGCTTCGCTATTTGAGCTTCGACTGAATCTTGTCCTTCCTGTGCCAAGCTTGGCACAGAGTGACATGCTTTACTCACCTCTTCTTTGACCATGGACCGCTCTGTTAGAAAGTGATCCTTTTCTCTCTGTAGCTGGGTTTTTTCTTTCTGGAGCTTTGCCTGAAGCTCTGTTTTCGCGCTTTCTTGGGTTGCTACATTGTCCTGCATTGCTCATAATTGCACTAGGACTTCATCTTTCTCCTGTTTCAAGGCTTCTGTAGCCTTCTCCTTCTCTTCCTGGACTCTCTGGAACTAGGCTTCTGTTGCATCCGCGAGTCTTCTCAATTGGGATGGGTCATCTCCCACTTCTGTAGTCTGTGACAAGGAAGGCACAATGGGTACTGCGTGGACCAATCGAACAGCTTGGTGTACTTCCTTTTGTTCCTTCTCGATACTTCCATATAGCTCCTCTTGCTTCTCTCCATATMTTTGAAATATGTCCTTGGAAGCATCCTCCATAGCTTCATAGACCAGACTGATGTCATCCTCCATGAGCATTGCCTCTAACTGGGGCTTATTAGCACRCGCCTTCTTCCTTGCTGAGGGTTTATTCGAAGAAACCTTCCTCTTCTGTGGTGTGACTGTGCCAACAGGGGGATATTCTAGTGGTGTAGCTTCACCTCCTCCTTATTCTTCTTCTCTTTCATCTCCTCCTCCCTGTCCTTCTTCTTCATCTTCTCCTCCTCCTGGAGAGATAGACCCATTATCTTCAGAAGAGTTGTCCTCTTCATCAGTCTCTATATCCTGGACTTCCTCTTGCTTCTTATTATTCTTCATCCCACTGGACTATCCGACATGCTCGACTCGGGTAACTATGGGGCTTCCTATGGTGTCAGTGTCGGATAATTCTACATCAGTAACAGGTACAAGAAACTCCTCTGGCCATTCCTTTGTAATCGGCTCCATGCCATCATTCATTAGCTTGTAGTATGACTGTAATTCTTCCTTGTTCTCATCTCTATGTAGAGTGATCTATATGAAATGAGGATTGACGTGGAAATTTTATATTGGTCGGTACTGGTGTAGGGTGAGTGGTGTCATGTGTAGAAATGATTCGATGGAAACCTTTAGCTGCTGATAGTATGCGTGAAACACTGCATTAGACTGCCATTTCTTCGTCATGTCGTTGGTATACAACAGGGTTAAAAACTGTGTGGCCAATGACTCTAATGGTTCGATCTCTGGGAAGGTGGGTCCTTCAGGCATTTTCCAAGCAACAAATGCAATCAAAATGATCAACCAACTGTAATGGAATTCATATCCCAAATCTTGGGCTTTACGGTAATCCTTTTCTAGCTCATTGACGAGGTAGTTCACCCAGTTCATCTACATGCCCTCCACACATTTTCCTATGAGGTCCACCAAAAAATCGGTGACCTGTGTGGGGAGGTTCTTCCTCACGAGCTTTCTAGCTAGGAGTTGGAAAGCAAGGCTCATTGTGCCATCCTGTATAGAGGCTACCTTGTAACAACTCTTTCCTTTCTCTACTTCTCCGTAAGCTTCCTTGATGTACTATGCCAGGGAACGATCCGAGGCCTTCTCTGGATAAAGCTTTTGAGGGTCAGGACCCTTCACACTTAAGCTTGTGATCTAGTGGATCAATGTTGGATCCATAGTAATCCTCCTATCAAGCCACAAGTATTTGCCATGATAGCATGACAGAAGGAGTTTAACACAACCGTTAACCTCTTGGTGACGACCAAAATGCAGGATCTTCATCACATTTAGCCCGGTGGACTGCGCCAACTCGTTAATCCATGGCTGTGAGATGAGGCGAGGCTTCTTTCCAGTTGTCTTCATGAGATAGTGGTGGGGCGCCAACATGGCGTAGTTCTTCCGGTTTCCTAAATTGAAGTCATTGTTCTTCAGCAATAGGATCTGTCCTAACTAACTCCTGACTATGCTTATTCCTTTTGGAATGTATGCAGTGAATAGGGCTGACTCAAAATCTCAAGTAATGTTGTCATGGTTAACAGTGAAAGCCAAAGGTAGAATGCACTCAGGTAGAATCGACAGGATCTGCTTCGCATTAGCCAAATCGTCGCAGTGATTACTTCACTATTCAGTTCTGGGGTTAACATGACCAAAATGACATCCAATTAAAGGGGAAGCATGTAGTCCCCTTGTTGGCGATGCCTTGAAACCTTTGGATATTGGTTTGTTAGCCATTAGATTCTTAAGGACTTCCTTGACGAACTTCTGTAATTCACTAGGCTCACCCAGCATTCTATCTTTTAAATAGATAGGTTGGGGTAGACAAATGGATAGGCAGGGTCTAGTTTCAGATAGCATAGCTCGACACATGGACAATTCTCTTCTTGGCTCAGTTAATCATGGGTAGAGAAAAGTGGTCCTGACACAGCGTTTGATGAGTTATATAAGTAGGGTATCGTAACAGATATTCCAACGTTTAGGAAATGCTTCCATCAATGTAAATCTGTCCGTTATGGCATGGGCTCAAAGTCCAAAAGTGGTCCATCATCCCATAAATTATTTTTCTAACCATTTCAGAGCATCATTCTAATGGTCAGGGTACCTCCAATGGTCATCTAGCTTTTCCAAGGAAAATTCCGATTCTGCGCAAGCTTGCTATTCCAACGAAGTTCAAATCTTGCAAACTTGCCTCCTGTGAGGTTCCAGTCTGTGAAGTCCCAGCAACAGAACCATTTTTTGGCACAGGGGAAGACCCATGGTTCAATGCTTAACAACACACCAACAAAACCCCGACTACCAGCCCTTTCGGCAACACCTGCGAGGCAGGCGAAGTCTCACCCGAGGTAGAAGCAAGGGGGGGTTACTGTTATAGGATAAATTCGTGAGTGCGGACAGAGACCAATCTCCCTAGATCCACCTGGATCTAGAACAAATTATGACAGAATAAAACACTTTCCCTAGATCTAACCTATTGAATGAACTAAGAGATAAAAGGTCATGGGCTTACCTTATGAACGCTTTCCTTTAGTCTCTGTTGTTCCAAGATTTTGCTCCAATGCTCTTGTGCCGTCCGAATTAGAACAGAACAAACCAATCAAAGAAAATGTAGATTAATATATTCAAAGGCTAGTCTATACATATGATCAAGGAATTATGTAATAAGATAACATCATCTTTATGGGAAAGGGACATATTG
>JASDQU010739235.1:63642-82507 GCA_032191745.1 Picea mariana | reverse complement strand
AGAAAGGTTATGGAAATAACTCAACTATGCTGAAAATTCCAGACTGTCCAGAGGAATTGGAAAAGAGAATCCTTTGACTCCTCTTTGTTGTTTTAAATGTATTGTGTAAATAATTGAGACATGGGTAAGATGATTTAAGGATACCATAGTATCAAGGTGATGTAATTATATAAAACACATCATTCTAATGTGCTGGGAGGTTCCAACAAAGTAAGGTTGGAACATGATTTCCTATGTGGAGGTAGTGGCCAATACGGTGTATTGGATGGAAATGCATAATGGACAAGAGGGACTTGACTGGGAAATTCTTTGATTAAGGAAAAAAAATTTACATATGACAAAATGACAATGAACATGGTTGTTGGAACCTGGAAGGATTCAATAAAAATTACACGGGGCTCAAGGAGCGGAAACAAACATGCACTGGAGTGCATAATTGAAGTGATGTGTGATGCATATAATAAAGCTAGAGATGTGTATGCATTAGTAAGCATGTTGATGACAAATGATTGGTGCATATAGAAAGTGCATTAGTGAATATGGACATGCATGGATATGCATATGGAATGATTGTAGAGTCTGAGTAAGTCTGTTGATATGCATATATATGTGAAGTATTGATGCTATGATAATTGAATATGACTATTGTTGGACCTTGTATCCAGGAAAAATGTGTATAGCATGGCTGAAGATGTTGATGAAGTTGTTGTTGCAAATGAAATCCATCCATATGAAGACAAAGGATGATGGTAGGAACATTGATCATGAGGTTGGTGAAGGGAGACTGTGAGCTTCTACAAAATACCAGTTGATCAGGTAACACCAAGTAATTTGATAACAACCATGTAAATATGCATTTGGTTGGTTATGATGCAAAAATGTTGAAGGGATTTGATATAAGAATTCCCTCAGTTAAATTTCAATATCTAAATTGATGTGCAAAGGAAAATGGCCTTGAATGTACTCGTGTTGTTCATGCTTGAATGCATTTATATGGAAATTGATTGCATGTTATGTTATGTTGGTTATGAGGTCATAACTAGATCAGGTCAGGAGACATACTCTTGTTGTATCAATAAATGCCAATAGATCTATCCAAGTGTTGATGTTGTGGCTAAATATTCCAACTCATCATGGTGGAATACATGACATAGATATGTGGTATTCCAGAGTTAATGCAAGAATGGATTGTGTATATGCGGTCATGGGTATTGGCACATTGATGTATTTATTGGTAATGTTTGAATGCATTATGAAAATCTTGGTATGCTAGATAATGCATGTGTAAGGAAGGATAAGTTCTTTCCATTTAATATGATTAATATACATAAGTGATTTAATTGTTAGTATGTACAATTCTAAGATCACCTTGTGAGCCATTGTAAATGTGCAATGAAGGTATAATGTGCATGAAATACTAACAATTCGTTTGGCTAAATGGAAGTTGAGATATTGCAAGAAGAATAATCTTGGATATGGAAACGGTGTAAGTCCATAAGGAAGACTGATGTCTGCCATTGCAAGAGCCAAAATATTATGAAAATGAATCTCATCCTTGCGAAAATTGATTTCCTATATGGAACAAATTTGGAATTAATAAGTGGAACTTGATATCTATGGGAAACAAATTTAAAATATTTTTGATTGAATTTTCTATGATGATATCTAATGGTCGTTGTATGTATATTATACAGGTGAGATGAAAAATCTATCTCAAAAAGAGAGATGATGGATCTTGAGTTGTAAAGCACGGAGAAGAGGCTATTGTTGTGACACTATAACCTTATGACACGCCATAATCACCATTGAGATGTGATAAGATATGTTAGAGAAAGCTAGAGGAATGCCTTGGTTGTAAGACTCTATAAGTCTCTATACTCTTCCTATGCGAGGAATCCTTGGAAAATGGTGGATCAATCGAGGGACTATGTAGAAGATAACGTGAGTCCTGATCCTGGAGGGCGAGTGACTACAAGGAATAGGAGACTTGAATGATTCATGAATAACATGCTAGCTGGGATCATGAGTGCATTGGCTATGTCCAAGCAAACAATGAGCTGAGTTCTAACTGTGGAAACCATATGGATGCAGATTCGACATAATTATAAAAATATGTATTTTGCTGAAATGTATACGTTATCCCTAGTTATGAACATAAATGGAATAATAGTGGATTATAATATGCATGTTACTTGATAATTGTTGTAGGCATATGCTGGAATTCCAAAAGTCTAGAGGCGGAACAAACCATGAAGAGAATGATATTGTTGAAGAATTTGGGGATGAAGACATGGCAAGGGGTTGCTAAGATGAAGAGAACACTGAGGATGGTGTTATTCCAAGGGGGAGGGGATGTAACACCCCCATTTTAATCCCCTTATTAACTTGTAATAAATTATGACTAGTGATGGCTTTATTTCAGCGTGGAGATATTATTATCATGCCATGATGATTTGGACATATTAAACAATGTGTATTTATTTTTTAATAAATAAAACCCAAACAATTGACGGAGGGGTAGAGTACCAGTATTGGCTATGATACCATGAGGGGGAAGAGTGAGGGACCCAAATGGGGTTCAACATGCTAGAGAACCCAAGATAACTTGCTGAATTATTTTTGGTGAATAACCATTTATTTACCTATTTCCTAAATTTAAAGCTAATCATTAAATGAATGAAAGGAGTTGGTGAAAGAAGTCACCTCCTTAGTTATGAGACTATGGGAAAGTACCATGTGAAAATACTGAGTACAATTAGTTCTTGGAAAATGTGCAAGAGTCAAGATTGCATGGGAAGAGAGGGATAACTTCAAAAAAAAATTGTGGGAGAAGGAAAGGATAATGAATCGAGGTCATGGAGAACCCACAAATGTGCAAGAAGAGAATGTTTTGGGCTGAGCTATGGTATAACCCACAGGAAAAGAAGGAATTTTTTGGGGGGAGACAATTTTTTAGAGTTGTGGAGATACCAACGAGCAGGAATAAATGTAGAAGATCCCACGAGTATGCAAGAGATTTGGAAAAATCCATGAGTAGAGTAAATCATGAGTGGTATCACTGCTGATTTTGGGTAGAGAAAACCCAAACCCAACCTGGGAAAAAAAGGGTCATCAATCGGTGTTGGCTGGGTAAGGAAACCAAGATTAAGAGAGGAGGGAACTGAGGGAATGCAAAGGAAGTGAAGGGAATCCCTTGTGTGGAGGTAATCTAGTTGGGAAGGCACCTGGGAAATTCATGGAGGCCCTGGGCTTGGTGGGTAAATGGGTATCTTCCATTTGACTGCTGTGAAGGAGAGTGGCCTTCACATCCATTAAATCCCTTAATAGATTGAGTTCCTCTGGTGTTATCATTTCCTGGCATGGGGATGGCTCATTATAGAAGAGATCAATGTAGCAAAGCCTACAATTGGGTGGAAAAGTGCTCACTCTTAGTCGATTGTCTAGTCAACAATGTATAAACAGATAAGTATCTCTTGTACTCTGTAAGATTTCTATGCCTACACAATTTATGAAATTGAATGGTTTATGTGTAAAAATATATGAGGAATGGAATGGATGTATACCTTGTGTTTCCTATACATATAATAATTTTTCTTACTGGTATTTTTCTCTTGGAATTCTGTTATATACCTCCCATAGTTAAAGGTCAAAATCCTAATAATTGTATGTATTGTGTGGAGTATTTCCAAGTTTACTGGTTAAAGAAGTTTGCTAGATATATGTTCTACCTTTCTCGTGTAAAATGATGAATCCATTTTCCTTAAGTATGAAGAGAAAACTAGATTTACTGGTTATAGAAATTTACTGAGCCTTTCTTAGAATTGATCCACACTTAATCCCTATATGGATTTAGTCTAAAGAATTTCCAAGAATGTGATGAACATGCTGCATAAACATCATGAAATGAATAGAAAAATAAATAAATCATCTAAGTGTCCAAACATAAAATTTTACCACTTCGTCGACTTACATTTTCCTCTCATTAGCAATTTTTGGGCTGATCACTCGTCGGCTCAATGGTTTTGACCAATTATCTTCATAGCCACTTTTCCAAGTGTTTTCATTAGTGGATTAGGCCAATGCACCCATCGACTATCTGCAATTTTAGTTCATCAATTGTTATGACACTATGCGCATCGAAACTTTGACTGATCTATCCATTGACATTATCACTAATTACCCTTTGGTATTTCAGAAAAAAGGAGAATGTCGTGTCAATTAGCATTTGTAAATCGAGATGCACATGGGATGCCATGTCAATAGGTCAAAGTACAATTTGATTTAAGGAGAAGACTCAATTTTTGAAGTTATCCAGATGTAAGGTTCCATTGAGCATGGTTCGATTATATGTTAAGTTGTGACAAGGTGATATCCAGATCTGGTCATGGAGTTTATAAATTTTTAAAGTGAACACCGAATACCCAGATTTTGGATTGATGGTTCCACATTCCAGGTTCTATATTATAACATTAAAATCTAATCATGTGCATTATAAATTTAAGTGTTGATCACTCATCATCTTTTGGGATCTAGACTGTCCAATGCCCGTGATATTTGCACCCTAGCCTCATCAAAAACTGAGCCAATGCATGCCATTGGCACTCTTATAGACGTGTTAGTTGTGATTTGGGTAGATTACTTGTTGGATCAACATTTGATTTTTTGTGTCCAAAGGTGCATCAACAATATCCGATCATTGATGATCATGGTTCTGCAACATCGATGAAATGGGGAGCAAGGTTAGTTTGTCAAAAGAAGTCCCTTATTTTTGATGAAGGGGAAAATAGGAGGATGTCGTGGCTGAATCGGGATAGGACATGTAGCTATAATGCCACATCATCATCCATGTGTCATGCCACATCAATATCCACATGTCATGCCACATCATCCTTTCCAAAATATGCATCGACACTCACGTTGATCACTTCATTGATGGTTTGAGTTATCATGCTCATTGACACTCAAGATTATTGGTTCATCGACATTTTGAATTCTCCTTCCATTGATGGACAGGCCAATGCATGCCATTGGCACTTCCTTGAGTTTTTCCATTGACCTTATTAAAAGGAGAATACACGTTGGATGTCACGTGGGCATGAGGATGTAACCTTGCATGGAAATGCTAGGAGTCCTTGAGAGATCATATCTTCATGCCCAAAGCTCAAAATTGAGCATATTGATAGTTGATGGGAAGCTCTTGAGGAGAATAATTGACGTATAAGGTCAGAATCAAAGTTAGAGGTACGATTAAGAAAAATATTTTTAGAGGGAATTGATAGATTTCCTAGCACCCCACCAACCTAATGATGATTAGGGGGTTGGGTGTGTTACAAGATGTGTAAAATTTATTCTTATAAATCAAATATAAAATAAAATAAAATACATAACGTAGAAAATAAAATTTATGAAAAGAATACCAAATATCAATTAATATATGATGATGATATTAGCCCAAAGGTTAACTTAATTAGTTGAACCATCCTCCCTAAGGATGTTTTCAATGGGGAGGCCATAAATTATATATTACGATTCAGTCAAGTCACCCATTAGGTTATTATGTTATTAGGTTTCAGAATTGTTATCCCCCATTTCTAGGGATAACTAAGGAGATGGTGTCTTGAGGCCCTCAGGTTGCAGACATGGAGTATCAAGAGATGCATTGATTGGAAGTGTCCACATATACATATTGAGACCTACTTCACCACCATATCTCTTTGATTCATCATGATGGAATTCACCACATCAACTTGCTTCCAGAATACAGTGGATCTTGCTCCATGAGGTACAAGTCAGGTATTGTGGTAAGTGTCACTTTAATACTTGAGGCATTTGAATATGTTGCATTAAATCTTCTCTTGATTATAGAATGTGTGCTTGGAAATTATGCTCTTTTCCTTGTTTCACCTTGGTGGTTGACATTATACCCTAGTAAGTGGTCACCCTTGGGGAAAGGTTTTCTACTGAGAGGTCTCTGCAAAAAGTCATCATACCATTCCCGATCATACTTGACACTTTTCACACTTCATCCTTTTCATTCCTCCACCTTTTGGGATTTTTAGGTGTACTGACCCAAGAAGGGAGTGTACCTCATTTCATGGTAAGAAGGGGATGAATACCTAGAGGGAAATGTAGCTGGAAAAATATAAAAGCCAAATCCTAACCTTCTAGATGATCTCTCAAATAGGTCTTGAGAACAATGAAACATTTCTCTTAAAATATTTTGAAGACCTGCAAAAGAAAACTCACATTATATAGATGTCCTTCTTGTTGAGGTGTTTACACTTATGTGGTGTCTCTTTATTTCCATGCATATGGCACTCTGTGTACCTCTAGATTCAAGTGACATTGTGGTACTCTTTTCTTTCCATGTCTTATAGTACCAAATTGTTTTGGACTTTAATAATTAATGGGAAATTAATAGGCTTGCAAAAAGTTTCCATTGAAAATGAAGGTGCAACACACCCTCTACAAAGGCACCCATAAATGAGATAATGAGAACCCTTGTATGTCATGAACCCCATGCCCAAAAGTATTACCCCCATCCACTTCATATTCTTTGCATGACTTAGAGAGGGTCCACCTAGGAAACACTCCTTGACTTGAGGAATGACTCATCCAATAGGTCATCATGACAACCCTCCCATACCTAAACTTGTAAAGTTGCATAGGGTCTTTGAGAACTTCTTTAATTTGAAAAGGTTTTTTTGATGCATTTGTTTAGGTGGCTCTTATATTAAATTTTATTTTACCTGGCATGATACATTTGACTTGAGACCCTTGGAGGGTGCATTCATTTGTCTTTGCAGAACCTTGCTTGGTGGATGTTTTTGAAGAAACAAGCCTAGCTTGGGCCTTCATTGGGGCTTGAATCCCACAGAGTAGATGCCATGACCCACACCTTGGGAGTTGACAAATGATGGACGTTTCATTTTCCTTTGGAGGCAAGATAATACACCTTGAAGGACGATACTTATCCCTCACCTTTACCAATGATTTGCCTTTGGAGGCCATGCATTACACTTTGGGTTTGACGTCACCCTTGGGGCTAGGGTTTTGATGATGGTGGTGAGGTTTGATGATTTCTTGTTATGGTTTATGGAGAGGAGGACACTTAGCATGGTGACACATGGCCTTTGAATCCCCAACGCCCCCTTCAACAACCCAATGACTTGCTAAAAATGCCAAAACCTCACCCTCTAGGGGCATGACATCATCTTTTTAGGGTTTCTTTTGTGTAAAATTCAAATTATTATTGTAAAGGGGGGAAATTAAGGAGGTCAGACTCCTTATTTTGTGTTTTAACCTAACTAAGTGGACAAACTTATTTTACATGACCATGTATAAATAAAGGTCATTTGACATTTCATTTTCATAACATTCTCACATGAGAATAAGACATACTTGGCTGAAATTTCCATCCTCTTTGAGAATTTTGTCTATCTCTCTCTCTCTCTCTCTCTTGTGCAAATTTTGGATGCTTGTCTTGTCTATTGTGGAACTAAGTGGTGTGCTCCCCTATTGGAGGCTC
Source organism: Picea mariana (assembly GCA_032191745.1). NCBI lineage: Eukaryota > Viridiplantae > Streptophyta > Pinopsida > Pinales > Pinaceae > Picea > Picea mariana. The sequence goes on along the minus strand of JASDQU010739235.1, from coordinate 74,979 downwards.
CTCTCTTGCATGTTGATGAAATTTACTTGGTAAATGAGGGTTTTATCTTGCTATCTTGTGGAATTGGTAAGGAATTTTCTACATTTGTTGGTAATTTCTTCTTGTTTCATCTTGTTCTTGTCTAAAAAAAACCTTGGAGGAGTGTAAGGGCATAAACCCTCCACCAAGTTCATCTTAATTGTTATTGGATAAGCCATTTTTTCAAGGTTGCTAGGAGGAGTAAAAGGGCTTACACCCTCCTAGATTTACCTTGTTGGATTTGCTTGCTCTAGGGAGTAAAAGGGCTTACACCCCTAGAGAAGTAGTGGATCCAAATATTACAAATAAGACTCCATAACCCAATATATTAAGGCACTAATATTAAATTGTATTGGAGAAACAAAATTGTTGCATTGGAATACATGATTTGTTGAGATATTTCATTTGTCTAAATTGGAATCAATTCTACTTGCTATTAGCTTGCTTGAGCCACTAGGGCATCTAGCTTAGCCAATGATTTATTACTGATTTTGTAAACGTATGCTACAGCCACAAGGCCTGCTGCAAAATCACTCATTAATATCTTATATCTCACCGTTTTACCACTGAAAATAGTTGGCTACTTGCTATTGTTAATCTACTTGGTATTGGCTATATTTTGGGCAAGTTGTTTGCTGATTTCTTTGAGTAGAAGTTGATGTTGTAGAAAATATTTTTCTACAACCAATTGGCTACATATACTTCTGATAATATCATTTTATAGCTTCATTTCACCGTCAAAGTCTATGCTTAAGTATTTGAAAATTATCTACTTGTTTAGTGCTTCATTTTCCAATAAATATTTGGTGCTTTTGATGGTTAATTCTGTAGTTAAAAAGTATTTTCTTTGTTGATATATATATTGGAGATACTTCACACACACCTAGGATTTCTTTTTCTTAAGGTTTTCCCTATGTTTATTAGTCATTATCCAATCTCCTACATTTTAGAGAGAATATTCCTTTTCTTACATTCTAGGGGAATATTCTCTTCAGTTCACACTTCAGTTGGATTAGTTGAGTGGAGTTTTGATGCCACATTGGTTCCATCACCATGCAACATTGGGATCATCAGCGATAATGCACATTCTCCTTGGGATTATCACAAGAGTGGCACATTACTGATGCTTTCAGTCAATTAACTGAGGACTGAAAGACTAGTTGACTTAGACTAGGTGGCAGTTAACTCTCGTAAATGTCGGTGTGTGTCCAGATCTATTGGTCCTCAACATAACCAATAGGGTATAATTGGGACTTGATGAGGGTTTTGAATTCCTCTCACCTAGTTATTTGTGGATCACCCTCCAGCCTAAGTGTTTCTATATGGATTTCCCACTAGGTTAAGGCATGGCCCTCTAACTTCAGTTTGGAAAATGACATATTGTGTTCTTCGTCTACATGGTGAATGCTGAGGTAAACTTCTAGTTAATGCAAACAATGATTCAGTTTTAATGCATTGATTAGAATCACCTCGGTATGGATTTATGCCCACCTTTTCTTCCATATTGAATAAATACTATGAAGGGTTTGTGGTACCGAAACTTGGATGCTCTTTCTCAAATTCTTTCTGTGACTCCCTTTCTAGGTCTTCATTGTCCCTCTATTTCTTGTCTAATCTGATCTTTGAGTTTAAGCTTCCAACTTCTCCAAGCGGTCCGAGCTTGTTTTCTAGATCCATCATAAGGAGGGACATATTGTGAGATATGTCAACAAATTTCTCTTCCATCCTTGCAAATCTCCCCTCTGCTGGATCTTGAAGGTTTTAATGAACATACTTATTAGCCATGGCTAGAGTTCTGGGAATTTCTTCTTAAACCAATTTCTAGATCCCTGCTACTTCCCACAAATACCCCAAATAAACTTTCTATGATACCAATATGATTTGTAAAATGGCATGTATATTCCATTGGATAGTTCGTCACAACAGATCTAAAAAAATACTAAAATTTTTACCGTGAAGGTTAATTTCTTTTACATCTTAATTTCTTTAATTACTAGTTTTCTTCTTAAAATGTATGAAATATATGAAATACAAAAAATAAATACTCACACACCATCCAAAAATAAACATAAGATATAACCTGGGAAACCTAATACAAGAGAAAACCCAGCTAGAAGGTGAGGTCACTCTGCTCTCTTTTCTTCAAAGAAAGAGGCACTCTCTATGGAGTTTCCTTTGATAATGTGTCTTGTAAGGCTACTACAAAATATTTCCTCCTCTCTTATGTTCTCAAAGTACCACTCCTAGGTACTCTTCTCAACTATGTAACAAATACAATGCTAAAGAATGGAACCCCTTCTCCTCCTAGAGGCCCAATATTTAACATAGTCTGATAGAAATCTAGGGGTAGGGTTTTGACTTTCTCGACCCTAAATTGTGATAAGGTTTTGTATTTCTAGAATCTTCTTGAAATTTCTCACATGGCTATCCCCATATGCATGAGTAACGAGGTTGGTGTGGCATCCTCTAGTACCATGGTGGTCAACATGGTAGGTCAACTTGTAAAATGCATAACTTTTGCATACAAACTCCGATTGAGGCATTTGATGCATTGTTGGAAAGTTATCAGAGTGTAGAATGTGGAAACTTTGGGGAAAGTTGGTTTTTGCTCCCAAAAAGGTATTTTTATGCCTCAAATTGACTCTAGAATATTTTAGACATTTTTTAACCTAAATTTTCCAAATTGGGACCTGCCACCAAAATGACCCTGCAAGTTGATTCCTCTAATTTTTCCACTCTAGAAGCATCGAGATAGATGAAAAATAATATAATGATCCAATCTAGATTATTTTCCTTACACCTCAAGTCACCTTTGCGATGTATTAATTTTTTGTGCAATTATTTGGCATGCATCCTTTTGGGTGCGCCTTCCCAAAAGACTCCTACTCCATTCCTATAAATGAGGCAAGTCACCACTTTGCCTCATGACTTGCCCGAGCACGTTCTTCGTTTGTCACCCAAACTTGGTCTCTGGCTTGTTGCATGAGCGTAGGATCAACTCATGATCTAGAGGATGTATAGATAGGTTTATGCCAAGAATTTTTATACCAACAAAGAGCATTGAAAATCTCACGATTAGAGACTCTTGAAAATGATCCATCGTTTAGTTATTGGTGGCATGAAGAGAGAAGAAGCATTGAATGTCTCATTAGATGATACTCTTGGAACTGGTTCATCTTTTATTTATCTCTAAAATGAAGAAGCATTGAAGCTCTCATGACCTAAGACATATTTTGATCAAAAGGTGTGTTCGTTACACCCATTTTCTAACCCAGTGTCTGTCATGAAAACACTAAGGAGGTGAATAAATTCTTCCACTAATTGGATAAACTCGTTTAAGGTTGACAAGCATTCATTTATAAGTTTTATTTAAGGTTTCATATGCAGATCAATTAATTGAGAGATTATTAATGTACTTTTTCTTAACATGATGTTCATCCATGTATATAATTGCTTTGTTATTTGGGAAATTTAGATTTATAAAGACTTTATTTTTACCTTCTTCTTATATGTGAAATTTTAGACTATTAGTGGGTGTCAAATCAAATGAAATCATTATAAATATATATGATTACTCTTATTCATTATTATTAGAGAAGTACCTATAAAATTATTGAGGAGGAATAATAGTGACATCATCATTGGGTTGAGAGTTTTATATGGTAGTTGTGCATCTCTGCTCTTGATGTGATTTCGAAATGGTGTTTTTAGGACAACTCTAAATGTTCTATGTTTTTTATTTTTTCTGGAAACTATCACCAAAATTTAGTTATGCAATTGTTGGTGAAATGACAATTTTCCATTACTTAAATTACATTTTTCAATGTATAAATCTATTCAGTGCCCTGAAAAACCTCTAGAGCACTAGAATTGTGCAACCTCAACAACTGAAATCTACAATTCCAACAATCCTTTTAAATTTCTCATTGTATTTTGAGCAAAACTTGCTGGAAAAATGTGCCCCAAAAAAGTGAAAAGTGTAGAACGTTTAGACTACATGATGTCTTGACAATACTTCTTTTATGAACATATCTTTTCACCTTCGGAAGAAATTCCTAGTATAACTATTATTATAGATGGAGGGATGGACAAAGGGATATTAGTTGTTATCTTGATTGTGGGATAAGCAAGGGTGACACAAATTAGTTATTTTCCAATAAATAAATAAGAAAATATAACGTGGTGGTTATTAATTGCATTGCTTATAAAATAAGTGGTGTTTAGTGGTTATTATTATTAGTTAGTTAGTTAGTTAGATATGAGTTTGATTATTACATAAAGTTATCAATAAATAAATGGAGTGCAATGATGCATAAGTCAAGTGAATATACATGCTATGAAATGAATGTCTTTTTATTCATCTGAGTTTTGTAGATATTTAATTTCTCTCTTGCATGTATTTGACTTTGATCCAGATTGGATCATTATATTATTTGTCATATATCTCAATGATTTTAGAGTCATCTTGTAGGGTCATTTTAGTGGGTCCCAGTTTGGAAAATTAGGTTTTGGAACCTTTCAAATCCATTTTGAGGCATTAAATAGTGTCTTTTGGGCTTTTGGTGTCCAAAACTTGTGCCCACCCCCTTGACGATGTTCTACATTACGATACCTTTCCAATGGTGTAGACCGTGCATCAATGAGAGTTTGTATGAAAAATTTGTGCCTCCTGAAAGTTGACTTATCATGTTGACCACCATGGTACGAGAGGATTCCATGTCATCCCCCATTAATCATGTATATGGGGCTAGACACATGAGGGAATTCAATAAGATTCTAGAAGGCTTAAATCCCTACCACAATTAAGGGTTGAGGAAGTCAAAACCCTAACCTTAGATGGCTATCGAGCTATGTTAAATATCAGACCACTAGGAGGAGAGGGGGTTCCATTCTATGTTACTGTATTTTGTTCCATAGCAGAGTAGAACAACTAGGAGTGGGAAATTAGAGAGCATAATAGAGGGGGTTAGTGTTCAATAGCATCCTAACCACAGTTCTTGGGTAAATCTATAGAGAGTGCCTTCTCCTTTGTACTTTCATTGTTTCCATACCAGAGAAAAGAGAGCAGAGCAGCCTCACCTTCTAGCTGGGTTTTCTCCTGTAAGGGTTCCCAGAGAAAATATTTTTGCTATCTTGTGGATGGTGTGTGATTATATTTTATTGTTCTCTATTTTCCACACTTTATATATTTCATGTATAAGCAGAAAATCAAGAACTAAATATTTTGGAATCTAAAGGAATTTAATCTTCACAGTGTAGATTTCAGTTTTATTTATCAGATATGTTGTGATGAACTATTCCAATGGAATATACATGAAAATTCACATATCATATTGGTATCAGAGAAGGTTTTTCTTTTGGGTATTTTTGGGAAGTTGGAGGATCCAAGAATTATCTTAAAGAGAATTTGTAGAAACCCTGGCCATGGAAAATGAGTATGTTCATAATAACCCTCAAGATCCTATAGATGAGAGATTTGAGAGGTTTGAAGCGCAACTCGCAGACATCAGTTGTAATATGAACCTCCTCATGGTGGCTATAGAAATAAATCTTGGACCGCTCAAATATGATGGAGGCTCTAACTCAAAGATCAGATTGGGGGGGCATCAGGAGATCGAGAATACTTAGGAAAGAAGTCACAAAAATAATCTGAGAAAGAGAAGTTGAGTTTGAGTGTTGTAAACCCTTCACAGTGCCTATTAAATATGGAATAAAAAGTGGACATAAATCCATACCAAGTTGATATCATTGCATTAAAACTTAATCATTGGTTACAAGAACTAAAAGTTTATTTTAGTAATCATCATATATATGAAGAGCAATGGATTTCATTTTCTAGATTGAAGTTAGAGGGCCATGATTTAACCTGGTGGGAAAGCCATATGAAAATTATTAGGCTGGAGGGTGATCCTCCAGTAACTAGGTGGGAGGACTTCAAAACCTTCATCAAGACCCAATTCTACCCTGTCGGGTATATAGAGGACCAATGGATCCAATGTCACTACTTTAGGCAGAGGCAGAGGCAAAGGCTCAATGTACAGGAGTACACCACTGATTTTAGAAAGACGACCATCATGTTGGGAATATCTCCTAAGAACCTAGATGTACTCCTCAAGGATCTAGGGGGTTTGCATAGTCATCTATGAAAGCAGATGATGCTCTTAAAGCTAATAACAATGGATGAGGTGTTTGTACATGCATAGTACCTAGAAAACATAGGCCAAAAGAAGGGGCAACCAAGTGGTTCAAAGAATAAAGAGCACCAGGAAGATTCCAAGGAGGGGAAGAATAAGTGGCAAGGGGGAAAAGATAAGAAGACATTATCCACTACACATCGGTGCAAATATCCCAACAACCATTGCAACATTGATGACCACACTGAGGAAAAATATTGGAACTACATATAGAGTTAAACCCAAAGAATCACAAGAATGATGGAAACAAAGAGAACCTTTTAGCCACAGATTCAAGAAATCAGGTTGAAAGTAGCTCGGATGTGGATGAAAATATTATATGTACATCTATGCAGAAGGAGGTGAATCTGAGTATCCTTCATCACTAGGAATATAAGGAGATGACCAAGATCTTTCACATCAATATTTAGGTCAAGAAGACCAAGATAGATGCTTTGTTCGACTCTGGTTCATAGGATAATCTCATAGAAACAAATCTAGTCAACAAGATTAGATTGGAGGTTCAAAATCATCCCAGACCCTATCAATTGGGTTGGGTAAACAATGATGCAGAGATAAAGGTAACAAAACCATGTAAGATTAAATTTGTTGTAAGTGTTGATTTTATTGATGAAGTGGAATTGGACAKAGTACCCCTTGATGTATGTGGAGTAGCGTTTGGAATCCCCTACATGTATATGACGGATGMAATATTCATGCAGAGAGCCAACTAGTACCAACTAATAAAGGATGGGAAGTACTACATTATCAACACACATAAAGGCAAGTCAAAGATCTCACTGATAAGTTCCAACCAAGCAAATAAGTTGATTAGTTCTAGTAAGAAATATGTTTTTCTTTTCATAAGAGAAAATCAGTATGATGATGAGTAAATGAGAGTGAAGGCATCCCTAGAGGGGTTTACTAAAGAGAAGAAATATTAGTTGGAGAATTTTCTACATGAATACAAGGGATTGTTCAGAGAGCCTAAAGGGCTACCACCCAAGAGGGATTTGGAGCATGAAATACAATTATTTTTAGACTCCCTATTGTTGAATATTGGGATGTATAGATAGTATGTTCTAGAAGTGAATGAAGTGAAGAAAAAGTTACAACAATTGTTGGAGCAGGGTGTGATTTGACCAAGTACCTCACCTTGTGGGTCGCCCTTAATAATTGTTCCAAAGAAGGATGAAACTTGGAGAATGTGTATCGATTACAGGGAATTGAACAAGATTACACTAAAGAATCAATACCCTCTGCCTAGGCTCGATGATTTTTTGGACCAAATATAGCATGTCAAGTACTTCACTAAGATGGATTAGAAAGAAGGATATCACTAGGTACAATTCAAAGAAGAAGATACTTGGAAGACTTCCTTCAAGACAAGACAAGGTTTGGATGAGTGGTTGGTTATGCCATTCGATTTATGCAATGTAGTGAATACATTTATGAGACTAATGAATGATGTTTTAGGTCCTTATCTAGATTCATTTGTTATTATTTGTTTGGATGATATATTGGTTTATAGCACTACCTGGGAGGAGCACATATCATAGCTTATGAAGGTGTTAGACACTATGAAAAAGAACCAACTATTAGCCAATATCAAGAAATGTGAGTTTTCTCAACGATATTTTGTGCATTTGGGGTATGTGATTGATGGAAGGGAGTTCAGGATAGGTCCCGAAAAAATGGAGGCCATCATGAAATGGCCAGTTCATACAAATGTCACTGAAGTTAGGATTTTTTGGGGGGAAGCACAATACTTGTGGAAGTTCATATCTTCATTTTTCAATGATAGTTGCACCACTCCACACCATAACAACCAATGGTAATATTTTCCAGTGGGGGAAGAATCAACAAAGGGCCTTTGATGAGATGAAAAGAAAGATCAGTCAAGCACTAGTGCTCGCACTACCAAACTTGTAGAATCCCTTCAAAGTGGAGACATTTTCAAGTGGGTATGTCATGGGAGTAGTATTGATGTAGGGAGGAAGGCCTGTCTATTATAATTTTGAAGTATTTTATGGGGAAATTTTCAAATACCCTACCTACAACAAGGAGCTCTATGCCTTGGTACAAGATTTCAAAAAGTGGAAGCATTATCTAATAGGAAAGGAGACCATCATCCACACATCACCAACCATTGCAATATTCGCAGACCCAAAGTAAGCTACAACAAACTAGACATTACAAGTGGATGGGTTTTTTAGATCAATTTAATTTGGTCATAAAGTATAAGAAGGATAGCACAAATAAGTTAGTAGACATGATTTCATGACCACCCACGTCTAATATTACAACTTTGGGAACTCTAATGCACATGGAGCCTTTTACCCATGGATACCACTTGATCCGTCGGATCTTTTAATGACTTATGGTTGAGTTTTAATTTTCCATGCATTAATTAACCATTTGAGAAACTTAGTGAAAGAATGAGGAAAGAAGAGGAATTATGACAGCCATATATACATTTTCAGATCTGAAATGAAAGAATAAACAACAAACCATAACACGTAGATTGATAACAGAGTTCGGCACAACTTTGCCTACGTCTCCGGGCCTTTTTCTCTGTGGGGGAGGCTTCTTTATTTCTGTTCAAAATATCAAAAGTACATCACTGCAATGCCAAATGGATAAAATACTGATCTGGTCATGTTCTTCCAGATCTCTAGAACCATGCAAAGAAAATGGCACGCAAAATGGACGTCCGGAGCTCCCAAAAATGGTCCGACAATGTCTCCTCCTCAAAAGCTTCTCTGCCTCAAAATGGCTTTGACTTGGCTTCTCCTCAGCATAATTCTGCTCTAAATGCCCTTCTATGGCCTCAAACAGGACTGGGTTATATAGCTTGGAAGTTGGTTTCTCACCTCCAACTTCCTCCTAAAAATTAGGCTCCATAAATGCCCAATAACTCCCAAAAATGGAGAAAATACATTAAAAATAGGTTAATTAACAACTAAAATCCAAAAAATTGGTTATAAACCCACTTTCTAACTATAATATGGGTGCAGCCCCCTTCAATGGCGCACACCCCTTTACTCCCGGTCATATGGGGGTTTACACAACCACGGGCTGGGGCTTAGCCCCCAGCCCTCTCCTTTATGCGCCATAATACCATACAATATATTTAATATTGTGGGTTTTATAACATAAGAAATAATGTGGCGCATTGGTAAAGAACCATTTCTTAAGTTGTTGGGCTTGGTGGTGGTCCTGGGTTCAAATCCCATGGACCCCAATACAATTTTTTAAACATGCCACTTCAACTGATGACTGGGTGCCACGTGGCTGCCCATGACTGGGCCACGTGGCATCTCCCCATTTGACGGATTAATGCCACTTGTCAGCTATTGACTGGTCCAGTTGCCTGCCACATGTCTGCCTTGTCAACGAACCTGCCCAATCACCATCATCCAGAGAGTGCCACATCATCTCCTGCACAGTCAGCATGTTGATGTCATCATCATTGACTTTTTGACCAATTGACCTTTGACTTTTTACCTGTTTGGGCTTCTGATCATAACGCGATAACTTTCGTATACGGAGCCCGTTTGACGAAGTAAATATACCGCCTGAATCAAGAAGATGAGATGGACGAAATGGTACTAGTTTCGTCGCATTCCAAGCACTTTCATTTTTGAGCATTTTTAAACCCTATCAGGCTTCTGGATCCAATTTCGGATCACGCCTCCCCACAATAAGACCTTTTGGTCCCCAAAAGGTTACTGACTAGTCAACAAGCTTGGGATAGGCCACCCGGCTTGCTCTCTGTCTCTGAACTCTGTCCTGTGCACCTGTCTCATCAAGATCAACTGTAACACAATCATGACAATTGACAGTATATTGTTAGCCATTTGAACCGTGTTACATCTTACCGAAGCCACTATCATCCATGTAGAAAACATTGCTAATGACAGCATCAAAAAGATGACTGCAAATGAGCTGATATACTTGAAATATCTGCACGACATGAGCTTATCTTGAAGCAACTTATGATTGATTTTCCATTCAACAACCATGTCTTGTTCTTGCTTAAGATCAATTACTTTATTTGAAACAATTATTGGTTTGTTGCATGCTTGCACTGCATTCGTTAATTGTTCCCTTGTTTGAAGTGTTTTATTTGCTTTAACACGATGAGCATGAACCACATAATCATGACCTGCTTTAGTGAATTGATATTGATTCTTTGTCCTGTAGAATATTGCCTTACGATCAAATAAGTATGGACTACCTAAAATCATTCCACATTCTCTTAACGACACTACATCACAAGTTACTTCGTCCACATACTTAGATGAAATTGCAAATTTGATTGTGCACTGTTTTGTTATGTGCATTTGATGATGATTGCTTATCCATTTAAGTGTGTAAGGCTTATGATGAGTTTGTGTTTTTAACCCCAATTTCTTAACCAATTCTTCTGAGATTAGATTAGATTGAGATCCACTATTGATTAATGTGTCTATCTTAGTGTGTCGCATGATTACCCTTATATGAAACAACTTGCTTCTACAATCAATATCTTCACCATTTTTACCTGTCATACCAACCAATGAAATCTTCGACTCATCACCTGAATTCGATCCCAAGTCTGTGGGTTTTGATGTCATTGTTACTGTTTGTGTTCCCTTCTTTTCTTTGAACCACTTTGGCTTCTTCTCGAGATGCAACTGCCAACATCTGTCCTCATCATGTCCCTCTTTCTTGCAATGCTTGCAAGAGGGATTTCCTTCCTTCTTTGACACTGCATTTGCATTCTTGCCATTGCCATGCCTTTTCCTCTTGTCCTCTTTCCTCGAAGATGACGATTCCCCTGACACACCTGCTTTCCCTACTTCAATAGTAGCTTGAACAGAAACCTCATCAAGGTTAGTGGGCCCAAACATGAAAACAGTGTTTCTAATATGCGTAGGAAAACCTCCTATATACTTCATAAGGGTTTCTTGTGTTTGCAAAGGAATGTCTAACATTAATGCCATTTTTCGAAATCCATCGGTGTATTCTTGCACTGTTTGTCCTTTTCTTAGTTTTAAATATTGCCATTCAATTATTGCTTTTTCTTTATAACCCAAAGGATAAAATTGTTTCCTAAGTGTAGAAATGAAATCCTTCCATGATGGAAATACATTACCCACAT